>CABHPP010141897.1:8273-27121 GCA_902168425.1 Peromyscus attwateri | reverse complement strand
TGCAGCGGGACAGTTAGTTATCCGTTCTTAGGGGTGGGTGTCCCGGGGGTACGTGACCAATGGTGAGATGCCGAGCGGCAGCCGCTGCCCGGACTGCGGCTCCTCTGAGCTCGTGGAAGACTCGCATTATTCCCAGAGCCAGCTGGTGTGCTCCGACTGCGGCTGTGTGGTCACCGAAGGGGTCCTTACGACCACCTTCAGCGACGAGGGCAACCTCAGAGGTACTGGGACCTGTCCTGGGGCCCTGGGGATAGCCTGGGGCGGTGGAGTGCTTAAACCCACATTCCTAGCTCCCTCCCCCACCCCGCGCGCCTTTTTTTTGGGGGGGGGGTCATGTGCACAGTTAAATGTGAGAGAAGCTCGCTCAAAGTAAATTAGCTGGAGGAGGGTGCTAGTCATCTATGTTCCCCAATATCTACTATGGTGTCTGGCGTTTAGTGGGTATACTGGATTGTGGATGAATGAGATGGAAAAGGTTTCACTCATCTTGTCGGACCTAATCAGTGTTGAAGGCTTGCCGGTAAATTATTTGGGAATACAACACGAACCATTACCCCATAGTAGTTTGTAGCACTAATTGGCAAAATGCTCCTCCTTTCCTACCACGCCATTGCTTAGTAGTTCTCAACCTATGGGTCTCGACCCTTTTGGGAGCTCGAACGACCCTTTCACGGGTCTTGTAGCCCAAGACCATCCTGCGTATCAGCTCTTTACATTATAATTCATAAAACTAGCAAAATTACAGTTATGACTGAGCAACGAAACTAATTTTAGGGTTCGTGTCACTACAATATGAGGAACTGTATTAAAAGTGTCACAGTATTAGGAGGTTGGGAACCACTGGGCTAGTCCTTGACTAGTGCAGCCCTTGAAATGGAATGTACCAGAGAAATAACTGAAAAATTGGAATCACCAGCGCTGCTTTATATAGTTCTGTGCCGGCTGTCTCTGGATTTGGTGCTACTGAAGACATAAACAGCCAGATGAGCCTTTAATTTTATGTGGATGGGTATCCTCTCTGAGATGGGAACTAGATACACAATAATAATTTGAAATCTCCCTGGTCTGATGTGGTCAGGGGGCAAGGAGATGAATGGATGAATAGAGGCCAGCTGTGCTATTTGTTATTTGTTATTATTTTACAGAAGTGACATATTCTCGAAGCACAGGGGAAAATGAACAAGTTAGTCGCAGCCAGCAACGAGGTGAGAAGCAACCTTTTTTCCTTAAATTCCAGCTTTGCTTTTATTTACGCGACTCTTTAATGTTTGGTTTTAATATTTGTATGGGTGTTCTAATTGCATGTATGTATGCGAACCATTTGCATGCCTGGTGCCCATCGAGTCAGAAGAGGGTGTTGGATCACATGGAACTGGAGTTATAGGTGGTTGTGAGCTGCCATGTGGGTGCTGGGAACTGAACCTTAGGTCCTCTGCTAGAGCAGCGAGTGGTCTTAACTGCTGCGCCATCTTTCCAGCCCAGACAATCAACTTTTATGATACAGTGGCTTTAAAGAAAAATTGTCTTGATGAGTCCATCTGTGTGTTCTTGTTTCCGGCATTACTGGTCTAAGATAGGCTAGAAGAGAGCAATTGCTGATGTGGTGTAGGCCTACAGTCCCAGCACTCAGGAGGTGAGGCAGGAGGATAGACTTGGAAGTCACCCCAGCTACATCGTGTGTCTTAAAAACTAAAAGGAATTGTGGTAGATGAAGGTTTGGGTCTGCACAGGGCTTAACGTAGCCTCAAGGAGACTGGGTAAAGCTTGGCTTTGGAGCTTAGGGGTAGGTTGGTGATAGAGTATGCACCTATCATATGTAAGGCTTAGAGTTCAATCCCCAGTACAAAGAGAGAGAGAGAGAAAGAGAGAGAGAAAGGGGGGGGGGGGAGAAACTTTGCCCTGTCCATAAGTCAAAATAACTCATAGAAGGTGGTGGATTGAATATGACCTTTCCACAAATGTTCTCTACCTCTGGATGGACCATAGTTCTAAAGGGCTACGACTGCAACTCAGGGATAAAGAGCTTGCCCAGCATGCTTGAGGATCTCGAGTCTAGCTCCAGCACCATAAAACACATGGCCACATCAAGTGTTCTGTTAGTACAGAAGGGCGTATTATTTGTGCATCTGCTATATATGGCGAGTTTAACAGAACTAAATTAAGCCCTAGCTGAACACCACTTCCTGTGACCTCTCTGCTTGCTATGTGTTTTCCTAGACCTCCGTCGGGTGAGAGACCTGTGCCGGATACTGAAGTTGCCCCCAACGTTCGAGGATACAGCAGTCTCCTACTATCAAAAGGCCTATAAGCTGTCTGGCGTCCGCGCTGCTAGGCTACAGAAGAAGGAAGTGTTAGTTGGATGCTGTGTTCTAATCACCTGCCGGCAACATAACTGGCCCCTCACCATGGGAACCATCTGCACCCTATTATATGCAGATCTGGATATGTTTTCCGGCACCTACATGCAGATAGTGAAGCTTTTGGGACTGGATGTGCCATCTCTGTGCCTGGCAGACCTGGTGAAGTCCTATTGCAGCAGGTACTGGTTTGTCTAGGAGGAAAGGCTGGGTAGGAGGTGCCCTGGCAGATGCATGCCTTCACCAGAGCCTGTCTCAAAGCGGGTGGGGGTCTTTCCTTCCCATTTCACACTTACCACTGAGATCAATACCATTTGTACGTTTCCAGAACGCTGTGATCTTCCAAGCCCCTTTCCGTCACGGGACTGGGATAATGTTTAAAAACAAATCCTTAGCCAGCCTTGGCATAGGGCTACTGAGTAAAGCAGCCTGACTCCTGCTTTACGAATGGCGATCATTGGAGTTACGTGGCCGGGGCCATGTGTCACTGTATGTAGTGGCAGGGTCACCTCTATATCGAGTCCGAGGATACTAGTCAATGGCGGAACAAGGTTCGAAGCTACGGTTTTAGTGAGATTCTTAGCTGTTTGGTTTTAGACAGTCTCGCAGAGCCCAGGCTGCCCTGGCACTTCTGATCATCTTGTCTCCGCCTTCCCAGTGATGGGATTACAGGTGTGCTCCACTAGCTTTGGCTTGCCTTTGTTTTTTTAAGTTGTTTTTTTGTTTTTGTTTTTTTTCTAACAAGTATACTTTAAAACAAAACCAAACCACAAAATGGCTGACCAAGTATGGTAGCACATACCCTTAATCCCAGCACTTGGGTGGCTGAAGCAAGAGTTATCTGGAGTTCTAGACCAGCCTGGACATCATGATGAGACCCTATGTTAAAAAAAAACCAAACCAACCAACCCCAAACAGTAATGGTTGAAACTTGGTCATATCCTGAGTAGATGCATATAATGGTACACTTTCTGTATAATGGTACACATTCTATGGAGTAAATGAGGACATTGGAATTGTGCCATAGGAAGGTGCTCAGCTATGTTAGTGCCCTTCACCTGGCATGTTTCCCGCCCCTTTTTCTCAGTACCTTTCTCCCCAGTGATCTTGACTGTCTCTAGGACCAAACAGCTTCCCCATCCACCTTGGGTAGACTACCCTTCTCGCCCTGGAAGAACACCCTGTCATTCACTTGACCTTCCTTCTGGTTGTTTCAGCTTCAAACTGTTCCAGGCTTCCCCATCCATGCCAGCCAAGTATGTGGAGGACAAAGACAAGATGCTGTCTCGAACCTTGCTGCTGGTGGAGCTGGCAAATGAGACATGGCTCGTGACTGGCCGGCACCCCTTGCCTATCATCACCGCAGCCACCTTCCTGGCGTGGCAGTCTCTGCGGCCCTCGGGCCGACTGACGTGTTCTCTTGCCCAGTTTTGTAAGTTGGCAAATGTGGATCTGCCCTACCCGGCTGCCTCTCGTCTGCAGGAGCTCCTGGCTGTGCTGCTCCGGATGGCCAGCCAGCTGGCCTGGCTGCAAGTACTGAAGCTGGATAAGCGGACTGTGGTGAAACACATCGGCGACCTTCTCCAACACCGCCACATGCTGGTCCGCATGGCTTTTCGAGATGGACCAGCAGAAGTGGAGACCCAGAAGCCACAGCAGCAGGGGCAGGCACAGCAAGAAGAGGCGGGGGATGGTACCTTTGATTTGCCCAAGAGGAAACGCCCCGCCAGTCCTCCGCCTCTCCTCCCACCCTGTATGTTGAAGCCTCCCAAACGGACCCATCCCACACCCTCCGTTTCTGTAGTGACTGGAGATGAGAACATTTCTGACAGTGAAATCGAGCAATATTTGCGCACCCCTCAGGAAGTCAGAGACTTTGAGAGAGCCCAAGCTGCTAGCCAGGGAGCCATGAGTGTCCCTAACCCCCACTGATGCACCTTCTTCAAGGCGTATTCAATAATTCTGACTACAGTTTGTTAATAGGCCTGTCGTGTTGCAAGAAGTAAATGTATGTGACCCTTGGGATATTCCTTTCTTATTTAAAGGAACCAAGAGTAGCAGTTAATTGGACCCAACGCCCTAGAGAAGTTGGGAGGCGTGTGGAATGTCTATGGGTGGGAAATCCTGTCCTTGGTGCGGGAGAGCAAGTTGGCTGTCTCCAGTCTGGGAAGGATTCCTCCTAAGACTGCTGAAGATGTGCCCAGTTCTCTTCTGCCTCGGTGTGAAGTAAACGCATTGCTGTTGTTAAAGAGCTGGCATTCCTCATGGTGTCAACCGTCACATGAGCAGGAGCAGCGACTCCTGGCCCCGGTTCAGTTAGGTTCTAGTTGTCTTACGCTTTCATAAGCTCCGCTACACCCTTAACAAAAGGACCATGGGTGGATTACGGCTGTCGCTCAAAGGGCTTTGCAAGATTTTAATATATTAAAACAGAGAGGCATCTGCTAGAAAACATTCTGTTGTATAAAACCAGAACTTTTAAAACAGGTTTTCTTTGGCACTTCGTCATCCCTTTCCCCACCCCCCTCCCCGGCATATTGCAAAAAGCTCTCCAGTGCTAAGGCAGGGTATGTAAAGAGCAGCCAGCATGTGTGGTAGAGTAATACAAAGCTTCGCCTCTAATACTGTCTGTGCAGCAAGCATAAATAATGGGACCCATCTCAAGGAGTGTGGATTCTCCCCCACTGTGTTCGCTCACCTGACCAGACCTGGGTTCCCTACTGCTTCACAAGGCCCAAGGATTCCTCTCCTTCCATGTGGTTCTGTAGTAGAAGGCATTTTAAGTTGGGGAAAATGGTTGCTGAGGTTTTTAGCGAGCAGTGAAAGCAGACCCTTGGGCAACCAGGACCCAGGTACTGCTTCAGAGTCTGGTTGGGTCTCAGTGAGTTGGGAGATGGTTTGGCATTTTAGGTTTCTAACTGGAGTTAGAAATCGGATTATTACCATGGCTTGGCCACAGAAGCCTCATGGAGGCATTTTTCCTCAGTCCCTTGGAGATGGACAGCTGAGAGCAGGCAGTGGGTATTGTAATTGAGCAGCTAAGTGGAACCACTCTTGAGACCATGGTACAGGTGGTGCCCAGATCCAAACAGCAGCTCCCTCCCCTTGAGTCTTTAGACACCTAGCTGCATCACTTTCTCAGGTGCTCAGGGTTCAGTTTTTGTTCTGGAAGACTTATGTACCACCCCCTAGGGATCATGTCTCCCTAACTGTGCACCTCTCTCTCCCACCTGCCCCCCTCCCACGGGACTTAGCTGATTAGAGTTGCCTACACACTGCCCCTCCCCCTTGCATAGTTGATCTGAAAAGGCAGCACCTGTTATTCCCCCAGCAGGGCACCTGGCTCGCCTGCTAGGGCGGTTTCCCAAGCCAAAACTGGGCGAGAGGCCTGGGATCTTGGCAGTCACACGGTGCCTCCTGAGGCTAGTGAGGAAAAGGCAGTTCCCAGGTTTCCTGAGCCTACCTGGGCTGCGCTTTTCCACTCCGTTTATGGGTCACCCCACAGACTTACCCCTACCTGGGAGGGCACACCAAAAACTTGACCATCAAAACTGGTCTAAGTTGATGTCTGGGATTGTCTGTCGCTACTGCTGAGGGATAGTCCACCAGACAACCGGCAAGCATCTGCCTCTCCCTTCCCCAGCCCGGGTAACTAAAGATGGTGAGCCCAGGAGCAGCCATCAGCACGGCCACCTCAAACCTACACATTGGTAGACAGCTTGGACCGCCCAGGAGGATCTGGGAGTAACAAGCCAGCCGGTGTGGCCGGCCCATCCTAAATCTGGCCCGCCTCTGCCCTAGACGGTGGTCTCGCTCTTCCAGAGGCCGGTCTTCATGCAGCCTCCCGCTATGGCCTCTGCACCACCGGTCACACTGGAATCCTCGTACTTGCCCCCCTTGGGGGCGCCGTTCAGACTGCTGGTGTTGAGCGGGTAGGAGCGGCGCTTGCTTTCCCGCTCCAGTGCGCTGCCGCTGCCCTTGAGGTTGTCACGGCTGGCGCAGCGGCGCTGCCCGGGGCGCCCGGTCTCGGAGATCGGCGCTGCGCTGGTGTCGCTGCCCTCCGACGGCGTGAGCATGGGCTCACCCTCGAGTGGGAGGCCGTCGCCGGGGCTATTGCGGCTGCTGCCCGGGTAGCTGTCAGAGGGGCTGTTGTGCAAACTGCCGCTCTCACTGGACAGCAGCTCGGGAGCCCCCGGGGACGCGCCCGCGCGCAGCGCCTTGAGCCGGCTCTTGCCGCCAGTCTCTCCGGCTCGGTGCCCCTTGGCCCGACTCTTGTGTACTCGGCGTCCGTGATGCAGGTTGTTATGGTGCCGGGGAGCAAGGCTGCCACGGGAGCCCGTGGGCTCTGGCTCTCCATCCCCGCGGGCAGCCACGCCGGCCTCGCACACCTGACTCTGGGCTACCTGCAGATTGGTGAGTTTGCACGGGGGCGGCGGCGCGCGGCCACTGCTGCCACTTGGGGAGGACTTGAGGGAGGCTGGTCCCTCCCCCAAGACTGGGGATCCATCCTCCGCAGCCGTCGGCAGGGCCCGGGGTGGGGCGTGGGAGGCCGAGGGTGAAGCAGGAGGGCAGCAGGCGCGCCAGGAAGCCCGGACATCCCTACGCCTGGCACAGTGGTGCGTGAAGACAAAGAGGCCCAGAGCTGAAGCTGCCACACCATAGAGACAGCTGCACACCACTCCGGGCAGCCAGCGCTGAGACACGGCCAAGGCGCCACAGGCCCACATAGCCAGGTACAGGAAATGTGTGGTCATTAGCGCCCCCAGCTGGACTCCCGGAGAATAGACGCCATCACCAACCTCTGGGGGCGCAGGTGTCCCTGCCCCTGGGCTAACTGTAGCCAAAAGGGAACCAGAGTCACTCAGGAGGACGCCACTGCTCCTGAGCCTGGTGGAACCCCTCAGGTCTTCCCCTGGCTCCGGAGAGAGCCTACTGTTACCCTGCTTAGGATTCTGGGTCACATGACCCCGTAAGTGCAGGCCCGCACACAAGAAGTAGAT
This sequence comes from Peromyscus attwateri, assembly GCA_902168425.1. Taxonomy (NCBI): domain Eukaryota; kingdom Metazoa; phylum Chordata; class Mammalia; order Rodentia; family Cricetidae; genus Peromyscus; species Peromyscus attwateri. The sequence continues at coordinate 19,764 of CABHPP010141897.1, read as the reverse complement.
CCAGGTGATGGGCAGAATCAACGCCACCGGTATGTAGAAGGCACCAAGGCTTGGGCGCCACACCAGCCAGCAACTAGGGGGAGACAGAGGTACAGTGGATGAAGAGTTTGGAGAGCCCTGGAGGTGGGGCACAGGCTGGGTGGTTGATGAGGTAGGACGTGGGAAGTAGAGAGGTGAGGCAGGATCTGGCTCAGTCAGCATGCAGGGGGCTCTCTGGCTGGGTGGACAGCGGGCAGGGGGCTGGTGTGGAGGTTGGGGCAGGCAGATGGTGATGATAAGGCAGGAGGGAGTGGTGCTCACTAGGGACTGTGGTCCCGGTAGTTGTGGATGTTGACCGCAGCGGTGATGCCGCAGATTATGAGGGGGATCCCTCCAGCAATCAAATAGAACCTGGGGGAGGGCGGGGTTTGAAGGTCAGAGAAACGGAGCGCTGGAGGTAAGAGAACCAGGGGCTCGGAGCCCTTGAATTGATGTCCCTGTCATCTCCTCTGTCCCCTTCAAAATCTGTGTGATTTGGGGAGGTGGGGGTAGGGCAGGGATGTAAGGCCTCCTAAGGGAAGGGCAGCTTCTTCAGAACTTGGCCAAGAATTGTTCTAAGGGACAAGAGCCAAAATTGTTCTCTCCAACCTTAAACAGTCTGAGGGAGGGATGTCACGAAGGTTTTTAGGATTCCCACCCAGTGCCCTTTGGTGTCAACCCCTTTTCCTATCCTTGTCACGCCTGCAAAGCTCGTCTCTTGCCTTTGGAGAGAGATCTCCAGGAATCTTGTACTCACCCCCCAGACACCCCAGCTTTGCTACACCTATTATTGGGTCTTGAGGCCCCTCCCCATAGCCGAGAGCTGACCGCACTTACCGGAGCATGGGGCGAGGACCAGGTGGGGCTGCATCCCCTTCTTCTGGAGGGGGTGCCCTCCAAGTGAGCTCCTTGTGGAGGACACGAGCCTTTACCCCCATCCAGAGCAGCGTGGATAAGGAAGAGTAGTGCAGAGTGATGCCCACCTACAAGGTCAAGGCACTGAGGCTTGGGACCTGAGCTGCTGACTGGGCTACACCCTGGAACGTCAATGGCCATGTATGTTCCCACTCTCCCCATGTCTCCAGCATCCCGCCCAGGTACTCATCATACTGGTCCCTGCTGGTGCCCTCTCTGCTTCCAGCCAGGGCTCGCTCTCTCGCGCTCTTGCGCTCTCGCGCCCTCTCTCTCTCTCTCACCCCAGGGATTCTCCAGGACTCAGACACAGCAGTCTGGCTGACACATGACCGCTCCTCCACTGGGACGCCCCACTCTCCACTTTGAAACTCCATCTCCAGTGATTTTGGAGCTAGTCTGACCATTCCTGTGACTCTACACATCACCCCTTCCCAACCCTACAAGGCTAGCACGGAGAACAGAGGAGCTGAGGGCTAGGTCCATAAACCTTATTCCTCTTGCTCTGCCCCCTCTTCCTCGGAAGTCACTCGGTTTGGAGTCCCCATCCCCTTCTTACCGCTTGGCAAACCATTTGGTAGTTGGTGAGAGTGATGCCCCCCACGAAGACAGCAGAGGTCATGGCCATGTGGAAACACAGATTCAACAGCATGTGCCAACCCTTCCGGGACACGTGGATGGAGCTGCCCCAGAAAGAGTCTCTATTAATGAGCTGTCCAAACCCCTACAGCAGCAGTTCTCAACCTGTGGGTCCAGACCCCTTTGGGGGTTGAATGACCCTTTCATGGGGGTTACATATCAAATATTCTGCATATCAGATATTTATTTTATGATTCATATCAGTACAGTTATGAAGTAATTTTATGGTTGGGGGGGTCACCATAACATGAGGAACTGTATTAAAGAGTCTCAGCATTAGGGTGGTTGAAAACCACTAACCTACAGTGTCTTGAGACCACTGGGAGAGCCAAAAAAGAGAAAGCAAATGATCTATGGCCATGTGTATAAATGTGCTCCAGGCCATGGGAAAGACGTCCTTAATCTCCCCCACTTCTACCTCCCCACCCCCAAACTGTGCTCTTCAACCCCAGAGCCTGGCCAGGTCATGTGGACCTGCCTGAAGAAGAAACATCTGCCAGCCTGTGGTGAGCCCCCCCCCCAACTCCGCCCCACACTCCCTCCTCCCGGGAGCAGTGCTCACCTGTGGTTAAGGATGTAGGTGATGATGGTGGAGAAAAGGCAAAGTAGCAGCAAGGCTGTGCAGGGGTAGACAACGGGATGCAACCCAGCTCCAGAACCTCCTACCTCCCGAGGGAATGCACTCAGCTCCTGGGAAGGGGGGGGGGTGAGAGGGCTGAGCAGACCCTATCCGGCCCTAAGCCACTTTCCCTTATATTGACAACTGCCTGCCTTGGACCTGTATACCTGGATGCTTCAGTGCATTTGGTAGATAGAATACAAGTATGAAGACAGTCACTCAAGAAGCTGGCCTCAAGAAACGCTGACAGCCTCCCTTCTAGCATTCTGCTTTTCTGGGGACTTCTTTTTAGATGCCCAGTTGAAAACTCAAAGATAGCACTGGCTGCTCTTCCAGAGGACCCAGGTTCAATTCCCAGCACCCACATGACAGCTAACAACCACCTGTAACTCCAGTTCCAGGGGATGTGACACCCTCACACAGATATACATACAGGCAAAACACTAATGCACATAGGATAAAAAGAAATAAATCACTTTTTAAAAGTTCAGATGAGCTAAGAGGAAGATGGCTGTCTGCAAAGGACTGTGTGTCTGCTCAGTATCAGCAAAAGCTGGATGAAGAATGGGATAGGGAGCGGATGACTACACATGTTCCCAGGTTGCTTTTCTTGATTTTTGTGGGGGGTGGGTATTCAAGACAGGGTTTCTATGTTTAGCCCTGGCTGTCCTGCAACTCCCTTTGTAGACCAGGCTGGCCTTGAACTCACAGAGATCCACCTGCCTCTGCCTCCTGAGTGCTGGAATTAAAGGTGTACATCACCACTACCCGGCACCAGGTTGCTTTTTAAGTAGAATTCAGGTCAAAATAGGTATGGTGATACATTCCTATTATCTCAGCACTTGGGTGGTTGGGGGCAAGAAGATAAGCAATTCAAGGTCATTCTTAGCTTGGGCTGGGCTACAAGAAACCTTGTCTCAAAACCAACCAACCAACCAAACAAACAAACAAACAAACAAAATAGGCCCTGAGGGCCAAGCTAGATGGTTCCAGATCTGTCTGGAAAGATGGGAGAGGCAGGGACGAGGCTAGAGGGTCATTTCCCATGAACTTTGACATCAACAAAGCACAAGGCTGCTGTCCTTCCTGTATTTTCTTGTAGCTCCAAGTGATCAAAGTACCACAGTCCCTATCTCCCACACATGTTCCCTTGCCTCCCTGCATCTCTACGTGCACACACACACACTCCCTCTCTCTTACACCCCCCCACACACACTCATACTCCCCCCCCACACTCCCCCTCCTCTCTCTCACACTCACACTCACTCATTCCCCCACACATACACACTCCCCCCCACACACACACACACACACACACACACACACACACACCATTATACACACCATGAGCACAGCCACGTTGCCCAAATGCTGGCAGTACAGCGAGCTGACATTGGGTTGGCTGAAGTGGAGCTTGCAGCCTTCGGAACTCCAGCCCCCGGGCCCCTCCTGGTTCCACCAAGCTGCCATGGGGTCAGCTCCTTCAGCCCAGTGCCGCAGTGAAACAGCCACCGGCTCGGTCAAGTTTCCCACGCCGCAGCCACCTGCAGGGACAGGTAAGTCCACACAGACACATGAGGCTGTGAGGAAGGCGGCTGAGAGAGTGGCAAAGCAGAGCAATTGTCGCGGTGGTCAGAGCATGCAGGGATCCTGCTGACCTGGGGACAGAGCTAGATATGGTGTAGGTGACAGTCCTACCCAGGGAGACTCAGCCAGGGAGTGGGGACGGGGACGGGACAAGTGAAACCATGGGAGGCCTCCCCACCCTAGGTGCCCAGTGAGGTGTGGACACTGGCTGCAATGCTAACCCAGAGGGAGGGACAAGCCAAGTGAGGAGGAATCCCTGGAAGGAACAGTTGGCATCTGGAAAGAGGGATGGATGGGTCAGGAGAAAGCCTGAGGAAGGAATTAAGCAGAGCTACGTGGGAGAAAGTGCCTGTGACGTGGATCATACAGCCCCTACCCTACCTCCACATCGCTCCATCAAAACAGTTATTAACCCATGTGGTTGACAACATGGAGTGACCCTTCCTCTGATGACGTATCATCCAGGTCTCAGAGAGACTTGAGTTTTCAAGGCAGGCCTCCCTGGCCCCTAACTAGGTTCAGATGACACTGTGACTCTGCAGTCCAGGCACCTTGCACTGCCTCTCACTTCTAATGACTTGGTCAGCGCCTGTCAGCTGAGGTGTGCACTCTTCTTAAGGGTGAGGACCCAGCTGTCTGGTGTTCAAGCATATCTCGGCCCAGCAGAAACTGACACATGCTAAGTCCTTAACAGGTCCTTAACACCCAGACTGGAAAGAGCCCATTTTAGGAACAGGAAAGGAGCCCAGGGTAGTGACGGCAACACTTTCAGGGCACACAGGACCCTGCATGGCATGTAAAAGAAGGTAGATATTATAAACCAGTGATGCTTGAAGGGGCTCTGGGGTGCACAGTGGTATTTTCAGAAGGCAAACTGGGTGTTCTATGTCTGGGGCATACAGTGTGGGTCGCACTGCAGATGGAGATTGCCTGGTGAGCAAGCCCAGAGTTTGGAAGGTGGAAGGAAAGAGGAACTCAGAAAGATACATGTGGGCAGGTAGCAGGAGAAGAACTGTTCCTGATGGGACAGACCAACTAAGGACAGAGTTACAATGATCCACTCAGCTCCTGGGGACCAGACCGCAAACAAGGCAGTGTATCCTCCTCTCCTGCTCCGGTCTCTACCCTCAATGCTGTGTCTGGAAGTCCTGACTACCTCTTGGGATTTATTGTGCCAGCCCCACCTCTGATCCCAATGCCACAGCTGTCTTGTCTTTTAGGACACTTCTCTCCAGAGCTGCTGGCCTAGCAGTCTTAGGAGCCTCTGGCTGAGGTAGCTCTGGTGGGTGTTATTCAAGTATTCCACTACTCGAGAGGCAGCAGCCATTGTGGGGCAGGCCATGGCCTTCATGTTTTCCTCCTTATAACAGCAAAGGTAGTGCTCATGTAGTATGGCTTACCAGCCTGGGGCCCACGGGTGCAGTAAGTCTGGGGTTTGGCGTGAAGGGAAGGAATTGAGGCTTTGTTTTTGTTTTTTGTTTTTTGTTTTTGTTTTTCAAGACAGGGTTTCTCTGTGTAGCTTTTGCGCCTTTCCTGGAACTCATTCTGTAGCCCAGGCTGGCCTCAAACTCACAGAGATTTACCTGCTTCTGCCTCCCAAGTGCTGGGATTAAAGGTGTGCTCCACCACCACCCGGAATTGAGGCTTTGTGCTCACAAGCTTTCTGATATGTTATATGCCATGTCCCCCCCAATCCTGTTCTCCACCAATCCCTTCCTTTACAGGCCATCTGCACTCCCACCCTCCTTGAGACACTCTGAGGTTTCTGTTATCCTCTGCCGACTGGACCAGGGCAGGAGGGAGCCACAAATATGGAAGGAGCAAGACAGACAGACAGACAGGAAGTGAGTCCCTTACTGGTTCCTGCAAATATGACCGGGGTGGCCACACCACGCCTCTTGCCAGGCCCAGCTGCTCCAGGACGGGACGTGTTGCCATGGCTGCGGAAAAGACGGCCATTTCTGAAGACCAGCAGTTGCAGGGTGCAATCTGGAGGGACTGGGGGAGCCAGGGCAGCCGGAAGGGTTGAGAACAGGCTGGGGGGCAGCTGGATGGAGGCCAGGGCCACGCTATTCTGAGGGGACATAGGAGGTCCTCAGAGATACTCAGCACCCCTGGGTTTTGATGTTTCCCAGTCCCTTCCTGTCTCCTGCCTTGTCCCTCCTCCCACCTTTTACCTCCCTTCACACCCCCCTCCACCGGGAGACACCTGTGTATCTCGGCACCACCCTCCTCAGCTTCTGGTCCCCACCCCCACCCCCTTCCCTTCCCCTGGTGCCCACCTTGATGTGGAAGGATGACAGAGAAATGTTGGGTCTCCCAGTGGTGCAGCGGAAGCGGAGCTGCTGATCGGCTAGGGGCTCGGGCTCCAGGGGGACATTCTGGCCAGGGCCACCTGGCTGTGCAGCCAACAGGCCTCCCTCCCTCCTCTGGAAGGCCGTGCAGGTCAGGCCCACATAGCTGTGAGGCTTGATGAGGTAGGCCTCCAAGGCCACGTTCCTTGAGTTCTAGGGACGGAGAACTTGTCACCCAATATTTGAGATAGAGTGGTCCTCCGCCCAAGACCACACAGGTCCTCACTTCAGGTCTGCTTCAGCCACGCCCCTTACCCTGTACGGCTCACAGTCTTTACAAAACATGGAAAGTCTTACATGTGCCATGGAGTCATCCACACGTGTGCGCGCACGCACACACACACACACACACACACACACCCCTCTCAGACACAGGCCTTCTCCTTCCCTTGGAGATATTATTGCTCTCACACACTCCCTATCTTCCACCTGCTGATTATGCCGCGCCCACCTCAGCTGTCAAGCAGGATCCGTGTCTATGACCCCCCCCCCAATATGTCCCCAAGTATCTAGCACAATGTCTTACACATAATGCCCTACTATGGCTGTACATTCTACCAGCTTAGAAATGTCACCGGCCCCTCGGTGACCTTTCCAACACCCCCCATTCCACTGAAAGTGCTGTCCACACTGAGACAAAGCCTCCCTTTTCCCTGCACTCAATCCCAGTCTGCTCCTCTTTACTTCCATCCGCTTAAACCCCCCCCCCCCAACTCAGTTCCCAACCAGAAAGGCTCACACCACAGTGTCGCCATCTCAGTTCACAGCTGAGTTGTGCTTGCCACCATGTTACCAGAACCTGACGTGTGTCCCGGAGAGAGGCAAGCACTTCCCGTCTAAGAATCACAAAAACTGGCCCCAGTCCACTCTCAGGCCCCTCTCCCGAGTGCTAGCCCCTGAAGAATCCCCCCTCCCACGCCAAGCTACGGTACCACAGAGATGTGCTGGGCATGGGGGCTGAGGGCAGCTCCTCCAATGCGCTCCAGGGCACCCACAATGCCGCTGCAGGCTTTATCTTCTCGCTGTGCCAGCCACAAAAGGTGCTCATCCACCAGCATCAGGTTGCTGGCCATGTCCACCATCACCTCTACCAGCTGAGGGAGGGAGGGAGGAAGGCAGGGCAGTCACTGAGGGCAGCCGTGGTATTTAGGACCCAGGGCTGGTGTGTGTGAGGCCTGAGATGATGGGAGGATGGCTTGGGATGCGGGGGCAGAGGAGAAGTTGAATCTCACCTCTTTGATCTGGTCAACATAACCCAAAAATTTCTGGATCATCTGAGCCACATAGACTACATCCATCATGTCTGAAAAGCTGGCAGCCTCAGCCGTGTACACCCGGAGCTGGTGGGCCAGGGTCAATGCATTGGAGGCGTTGATGGGCATCTGGGGGCATTGGGGGGGGGGGAGAAGGTCAGGCTGGCTTCCTTCTGTCTCAGAACCTAGGGCCACAGGGCAGGAGAGGAGCCAAAACCATCTACGGAGACCATCAGGATCAAAAGTGCACAGGATTCCCTCTCATCACAACTCTAGGCTACTCAAGCTAAGCATCATTATATCCCAAGGGTGATGAAGGTGTAAATCACTGCAATGGTGGATAGAGCAGATAGAGTAAGGTACAGGCCTGGCCCCTGGAAAAGACAAGCTGGAGGACAGCACCAGGGGAAAGAGTGCCAGCCCATGGCCCTTGCTGTACCCACTTTTATCTGTCTGTCTGTCTGTCTGTCTGTCTACCTACCTACCTATCCATCCATCCATCCATCCATCTATCCATCCATCCATCCATCCATTTATCTATTTTTGAGACAGGGTCTCACTATGTAACTCTGGCTGTCCTGGAACTCACTACATAGACCAGACTGGCCTTGAACTCACAGGCACCCACCTGCCTCTGCTTCCTAAAAGGTGTGCACCACCATGCCTGGCAGCTTTTAATGCACTCCTGAGAACAGAGGTGCAGCCTCCCCACATGAGGTATCAGGCTCCATCCCAGCCAATTCCAGGAATCAAAGTTGGGGGTGGGGGGTGCCCCAGCCTCACCAGCACAAAGGTGTAGAGCACCCGAGTGATGTCATTGGTGTACAGACAGTGGGAGTAGTCCCCGGGCTCCCAGCGACCAGCTCGGTCACACCGGCGTGAGGCTCGGGTACCTGGGGCTCCCCCACTCAAAGGCACAGAGGTGAAGGGGTACTGTAAGCAGGACTGGTAAGCTGTGATGCCGGCCAAGGTTCGTGGCCACCTAGAAGTAGATGGAGGAAGCTGCCATGACCAAGACTCCTTGAGACAAATGCCATCCCCTCCCGACCTCAACCCAGGACTATGACACCAGACCCCCGGGGCTTGGCGAAGGGTTCAGTCAAGACTGTCCTGGCAGCCATCGTGGGGTTCTCAACTTCTGCTTTCTCTGTTTGTTCTCACAATGATGTTGCAGACAATATATGGGGGTGCAATGCAAGGATCTGGGTTCACAGACAAGCTCTGCCGTTTGTTGGACGAGTTGCCGATCTTTTCTGGGCTTTGGCATTCTCAGCTCTACACTATGGAGAATAATGCCTGCCCTTCATACAGAGAGGGCCTTTGGAACGTTAAAATGTGACACTGTTTGGAGAAACCTTCTGCATACTAAAGTGGGAGGAAGCAATTAAAAGATGGTCATCCTCTTGAGAGCTAACAGCAAGATTGTGAGCTAAATAAGAAAAGGCAGTCCTTGGGACTCAAGGAAGAAGGCAAATGGGAGGCCCTAGTCCCTTGTGCTCTCCGAGGGTGCAGATGCCGGGGTGGGGGCGGGGGCAGCCATTTATAAAGCAGACAACCTGAAGTCCCCGCGGTTGTTGGTCACACGCTCAGCGGGGCAGTAGGAGGCGGAGGTCTCCAGCACCACAATCTCCACCTTCTTGCTGGTGTTGCCTTGGCCCGTGGACACGGAGCACTCCCACTCCCCTGAGGCCCACACGCCAATGTGAGACAGGGTCAGCTCACTGCGGGGGGAGGGGTGGAGGGAACCGGCTTGGTGCACTGGTTAGTTTTTCTCGTCAACTTGACTCAACAAGCTAGGGTCAACCGGGAAGATGGAGCCTCAACTGAGAAAATGCCTCTGTCAATCACAGTGGCCTGTGGGCAGGGCAGTGGGAGCATTTTCTTGATTTCTGTTGGGTGTGAGAGAGCCCCGCCCACCGTGGGCGGGGCCACTCCTGAGCAGGTGGTCCAGGGTTGTGTAAGAAAGCAAGCTGCGCATAGGGAGCAAGTCAGTTAACACCGTTCCTCTCTGCTTCAGCTCCTGACTCCAGGTTCCTACCATGCTTGAATTCCTTCCCTGACTTCCCTTCCTTTCCTCCCCAAGTGGCTTTTGGACACGGTGTTTATCACAGCAATAGGAAGCAAACTGCGACCCTTGCTGAGCACTCAGGCCCAGCCCAGCCCTCCCCTCCATGCCCCCCACCCCCTACAGCCCATCTACCTATGCCCTGTTCTGGGACACCGGCTCAGGTTCTTCTTTCTTTAATGGAGTAAGAAACAGATGTGCATACATACTCTTTTTCTCCTGATTGGAGGGGCATTGCAGGCATTGTAGAAGCATTAACAAATGCCAAACGCCACCTAGCCTTGGTTTAACAAGCATTTACTATCTTTTTGGGGAGGGGGGGCGCTTTAATTCTAACCTCTATTCAGACCATTTATGATTGTATCTTAGCTCTTCATAATCTCCCCCCACCCCATCCCCCAGGAGCATGTCTGGAGGGGAATGAGAACCATGGCTACCCCTCCCCATGCCCTAGACTAAAAAGGGACTGCAGAGCCTGTACCTGGTGATGAAGGTGCAGTCATGGATGAGGTTTTCTGCGAGGACGATGCCTGCCTGCTCATCACCCTCCATGGGGGCCCCGTTGTGGTACCAGTGGATGCGGGTATCATTGCCCAAGTAGCTGGCAGAGCACTGGAAGGGCAGACGGTCGCCCTGGAACACCACTTGGCGCAGGGACGGGATGAGGTAGTGCGTATGAAGTTCCAGAGCCCCTTCTGTGGATGAGAGACATCAGTGATGAGGCCTGAGTACATGCGCATGTGAGCCTATGTCTGAGAGTGGTCCAGTAGTGCAACGCATTATTAGCTCATTGTACTTAAAGGGCAGCCCATGGTGAAGGTGGAATCCCACAGGGCAGGTCCAGACCCTCTGCCTCTAGTCATCTCTGGTTGTGAGTGAAAGGGACCATAAAGAATCCTTTTAGATAAGAGGAAAACAGAGGAGTATACAAGGGGAGACCAGATGAAGATATAAAACAAGCAGGAGGGAGGGGAAACTGTGTCGGGGATGTGAAATAAATAAGTAAACATACCGGAAAAAAAAAAGAAAATATAGACAAGCAAGTAGTCCTACAAGAGGTCTAGGCATGCTGGTGGAGGACCACCCCATGGAACTAGGAGAAAGAGAGAGGCCTGGAAAACATGTCCATCCTATAATCCACGGGGCCCAGAGAGGTCTGACCTAGCAAGCTGTGTGCGGCTGAGGGACTGGCTCGTTGGGGGCCTGGGACAGGTTTCTTACCACAGCGGAGCTGGGGCTCCTGGAGGCTGCTCAGGGCCCGGGCATGCAGGGCACTGGGGTAGGCACAAAGCGTACGCTCTGACAGCTGCAGGGAGTGATTCCGGGCCCAGGGCAGCAGCCAGCGCAGGTGGCAGTCACAGGTCAGAAACTCAGTGCCGAAGTCCCTGCAGGGTGGGTACAAGGAACAGTGTGGGCTCATGGGGTGGGGGTGAAACTAAGGAGGAAAGGGGTGGAGAAGACAACCTCGGGCACATGTGTGCCCCGCTACTTGGGACATGATTAACTTGGGGGCATTTCTGGCCGCCTGCCCACTCAGCAGGCATGATGCATGCCCCTCAGGGCTAGAAATGGCCCCAGCCAATGTGCTGAGTGGAAAATGGGAGTTTGAGGAGGGACAGTGTGGGGTGTCAGGTAGGTAAGGTGGCTCAGAGGATCTGGGACTTTCTCTCGGGGTGAGGGGAGGGCTGAGGTTTGGGCTTCAGAGTCCCCTGGGTCCAGGTGTCTCTCTCCTGGGTAGAGGAAGGGACCAGGGGATTGCTCCTGTGCTGGGAAAGATACTCACACAACTCTAAGAGCTGGCAGCTCATCAAAGACCCCAGGTTGTAGACTGGAGAAGATATTCCCAGATATGTTTCTGCAGAGGGCAGGGAAGAGTGAGATGAGATCTTAGGGTCTCCCTGGGCCAGGAGGGTAGAGCCCTGGAAGGAGAAAATGCAGGTACCAGAAGGGTCTGGCTCAGCCGCCTTCCTCCCAAGCCTTCCCCTCCCCATCTCCTCTCTCTCTCTCTCTCTCTCTCTCTCTCTCTCTCTCTCTCTCTCTCTCT
>CABHPP010141896.1:0-49348 GCA_902168425.1 Peromyscus attwateri | reverse complement strand
ACACACACACACACACACACACACACACACACACACACACACAGTCATACTTTTCACATGTTCCTCTGAGCCTAGCAATATAATTCCTATGGCTCTTCAGAAAAACAGTGGTTATATCTCTGGCTGTTTGGATCCACATTTTTATAACTGCCTTTTCTGTTCATCCCTATGCCTGCATCTTCTCTTCTCATGGTTTTGCACAGGTATGTACCTGCTAACCACGAATTGCGGAAATTACTTCTTTAAAAGACTGAGGAAAACCCACACTAAACTACACAAGTGGTTCTTGCTTCTTTTCTGCTCTGGTCAACTTCCCAGTTACATGTACTGTTTCACATGCTAACCAGGAACACAGACCAATCATCTCGTCTGTCCAGTGGCATTCAGCCAGGCTGCAGCCTCCCTGCATTGGTTTACAGAAGATTCAACTCATGTTCTTAGATATTTCTAGATAAGCCCTACTTGCCATGGAGAATAAGACCTAAGTGACATGGAGAATATCTAGCACCCACCAACAATTCTTTACTTAAAGAAAAATCTCAGCACCTGGGTTCTCAAAGGGAAAGGCCTGTGAGTTGAGTCAGAGGGCTTACAGGGTAGAGCTGGACCAATTCCCCTGGGTCCTGCTGCCTATATACAGGATCTTACAAGGATTCCAACGGCAAGCTTCATTTCTGTAAACACAGTTCAATGAACCAAGTATTCAAGTTTATTAACAGACTTCATTATTAAATTAGTTGTATCTTTATGGGAAAACTGATCAGGCAGCATAGACATGATCCCTACGTGCCACCTTCGCCATTTCCCCTTTGACTGAAATCTAGCAAACTGACATGATGTCTTTATTGCAAGTGATGAGGTTGTGCTGGAGACTTCCTCTGAACTGGAGTCCAGCACTTCTTCAGGTCTCTGCAGCTTTTGCCTAATGTCCACTTTCTGATGCTGCGTCTCAATGCAAATGTCATGTTACTTCTCTTGCTTCCTTGGGCTCCTCTACTTTCTGAGAATTTCATAGGACTCCTAGGTTTTCTTTACCTTGATGGGTCCGAGGGGTAGAGGTGGATGCTTCTTTCTAGAACTTTTTTATCTTATCATATTTAAGTTGAGTTGACGAGCCAGAGGGAGGAGGGTCTCAGTTTTTGCAACTGACATCAGCCATTACTGTGCCTGTTGCCCCAAGAGTGGCTCCAGCTGTTCCCAATCCTAAGCTTACTAGGAGGAATATAAGGAGAGGAACTGCTTGTTTCTCTGTGCCCAAGGGGCTGGGAGGATTTGTGATTACAAGTGCTCTCTCTCCCTGCTGGACCGTCATAAACAAACATCTAGGGAAATAGGAATACTCAGATAAAAATGTTGGGGCTTGATGCATATACCTAATAACTAAGCAGGGGTGTAATCTATCATCACATGCAAAGCAAACAGTTTTAATAAAAAGTGAAGGAAGGAATGTCCAACTGATGAAGTGGTGGCCAGGAGCTATGAGACATTTATGACAAGTTTGCATTTGTTCTAAAAGGGGGATCTAGACATATAGCTCATAAAAGAACAGGAAGGAACATAATCAGAAAAAACACCATGAGTCTACAACCCAAGTCAGTCTTATCTTCAGTGGATCTTCTCAGGCCTTGGTGACAGTCCATTTTTCTGCAGCAGGGTCATCATCCCCAGAGAAACACTGACCTGGGAGTGATGTCTCCAGGTGCAGACACAGTATACCTTTGACAACAGTGAGGCTGGTAAGGATGATGAGGTGTGGTCCCTTCCAGTGAGGTCACAGTTTCCTTTAGACCTAACATTCCAACCTTTTGTTGAGTAAGCAGGTGATGTACTCTCTTCTGCAGCTGCTTCTCAGCTGAAATTAGGATGTCATTGTCAGAGCGCAGGAAGGCTGGAAGGCTAGTCAAAGGCCAAGGGGAGGGGGGGTTTGGGCAATGATAGGGAGGGGGTCATTAGAAGCACTGGGGTTGCTGAGCCAGCTGAAGAGACAGGGAGTAATCACATTGGCTGCACTGGTTCACATCAGCTTTCAGCAAGTCAAGGGCTTGAGGCCATTGGGAGCAGTTTGTAGTTCACGGCTGATTCATAGATGGTGTCTGTCAGCCAAGTGGAAATCTGCTGGGACAGATATAAACTAGGGACCGAAGTTAAAGTTTAGGAACTTAAAGGAAAATCTTACATTTAGAACTTCCCCCTTAGGAATGAGCAGTAGAGAGGGAGGCTTAAGCTATTGATTGACAGGAGTGCTTATCTGGAGTCCACGTGACCTGCCACAGATGAATCTGAGTCACGACTCCCTGAAGCTTCTATGAATTTAAAGTTCACAAAAAGAGATAAAAGTTTGGTATTTCAGCATTACCACTGTTTGGAATCTGTACAGAAATCCACCTGTACAAAATAGCACTATACCCATGCCTTTGAATCAGAGTAAAAGCTTTGGGACCCAAAAAATTATTTAGATTCGAGGGCATTAATGCATTTTCCTTTGCCCAGAGGGCTGTGTGTGTGTGTGTGTGTGTGTGTGTGTCTGTCTGTCTGTCTCTCTGTCTCTCTGTCTGTCTGTCTCTCTCTCTCTCTCTCTCTCTCTCTCTCTCTCTCTCTCTGTGTGTGTGTGTGTGTGTGTGTGTGTGTGTGTGTGTGTGTAAATGACAGAGACTTTCTAGCATGATGAGAAGCACCTGTTAGTCTATACCTAGAAAACAACCAGGTACTGGCACCAGTAGGAGCAGGATATAGCCAGAAGCCACAGGCCTGGGCTGGGCTGCTGAGTACCATGTCTGAGTTTGTGGCCCTTCTGCAGCAGGGTCTGTGTTAATGTCTATGGCCTATGTTAGCATCAAAGGCCATGTGGATCTCCTTGGTCTGGGCTGCCATCTGAGGCATGCTGATGTCTGAGTACTGCACTAAAGCTGGCCCAACCACTCACCAGCCACCACATGGTAGCTCTAGCAGTGATACAGTGCAGGAGAGCTGGCCCCACTCCTCACTGGGGCATCTCAGGAGAGCCGCCACTGGTGGCGTGGATGTGGGAGGGCTGGCCTGGATGGTGTGGGCACAGGAGAGCTGGCCCAACCCCTTGCCAGCCACAGCAATCAGAAGACCTGTCCCTACCCCATGCCTGGGCAGCACAGGAGAGTTGGCTCTGGTGGCATGAGTGTGGGAGAGCTGGCCCAGATGACATGGACACAGGAGAGCTGGCCCCACCCCTTTCCCTATGCCTCACTTGGGCAATGAAGGAGAGCTGATTCTGATGGTGTGGGCATGGAAGAGTGGCAGGCTGACCAACTGAGCTACCACCCAGGTCCAGGTCCAGGACTTTGTTCTGGCCCACTCCAACACTTACCCCATCTATGAGCTGCTGGAGCATGTGAAGGGGTGGGTGCGATAGAACCAAAGCCGCTGGATCTCATGACTCAGGATATCCAAGAAGAGTGTTGGCAAGGGTCCAATATTAACAGTATAGCAGAAGCCAGAGGCCTCGAACCAGACCAATGACTTATTGCAACAAATATCTGCAAGTAAAGCTGTTTGGACAAAAGAGTACACAATGTGACACATTGCAGCTTCCAAAGCAGACATTCTTTTTTTAATTTTAATTTTTTATTATCTTTTCAGGGGAGGTTACAAGGGTAGAAGGCATATATGAAAGGACTTGGAAATGAGCGGGATTGGGGTACATGATATGAAATTCACAAAGAAGAAAAAAGAAAACAACCAAAGGAAAATTTAAAATTTGAGCCTGCAACTATAGTAGTCAGTGCTTTATTGGAGCCAGATCAACAGCTTATCAGAACTCCAAGATCAGTATATTAAGACTATGAACCTTTGAAGTCTTAACATCATATATAGCCTTTAAATTTTATTATTATTTTAAAATTATTTTCCCAGACCCTTACAACTTACATAAACCTCAAACCTTTTTCCATTCAATCATTTGCCATGAGACACAAGTGACTGATCACTGACAGCAGTCACTGTAAAACAAGTTCTTTTAAATAGAGGAATAGTAACAATTACATGGAAACATATAATTGTGTGTTTGCCTTTTTCACCAGGAAACCTAATAACTCCAGAAAAAGAAAGGCCTGATTTTCATGTATGAAATGCCTTAAACAGGCAGCTGCTGCTAAACTTATAAAGCTACAGTCAGCCATCAACACCATGAGAGATTTGAGGATAAAGTTGAGCAGAAAGTATAAACCAAATGTCCTCTGTATCAGTGAAATGACAGAGATTTATCTGCTACCTGGATGATTACCATAGCCTCCTTCTGGACATTCTCAGTGATCTCCATGGAGGCAGAGTGGTTTCAGTTTCCTATAGTCACACAGGATAGCGTTAACGTTCTAACCGCCACACAGGGCAGCAGCAGCCTTCAGTCTCCAGACTCAAGAAATCTGAGAAACTTTTCTGTGTATGAGAAACTTGAGAGACTAGTCTACCTTAGTGAGGCAAAGTGGGGCAGTCAATGCTCCAGTGTCCTGCTTATCCATAGTCAGGGACAAGTCCTGGAGATGGGTCAGGTGTGGGGCAGATTTGCCCAGTGGTTAGCATTACCACAATCCAGGTGAAGTCATCTTCTTTGGAGGAGACCTTAGGGCTGCCTCTGGGAGCTGGCATTGTTTTGTCTGTCACAGGAAGCCCTTTTTACTAAAATCTTTAAGTGTCATATTCAGCTGGTCTTTGAAGAGTTTTTGAAGGGTATCTATTAAGTATGTGTGACTTAAAATAGACCTTACTTGCTTTTAGTTACATGCTTTAGGCTTAATCTTGAAAGCATATACAGTAGGCTAAATAAAGCTTATCCCTGTTAATGAATCACATTTGTTCTTAGCACGACTATACTCATAGCTTTGAGCATGTCTAGGAATTCAATCATTTATAAGGTAACTGACTATTAACCTATATGTCCTAATTATAGCCTTAAAATTTATAATTCTTGAATTGAAGTCCTTTTAGCACAAAAATAAAACTTCAAATCATAAATGCAGCCCTAGAGAAACTGAGAATCTTATCATTTTGATCCTTTTATAGTGCATCATTAGAGAATATAACAGTTTCTTGTAAGGCTCAGTTTACTGAAGGCTTAGCAAAGTGAGCAAAGACAAAGAGGCCAGACATACATTTTCAAGTCAGTTTCTAATATCCAGGATGATTTTTAGCTAAGGAATGATATTCCATAGGCTCTTACCAAACTGCTTAGGCCATTGTCTCGCTACATCATAAGAGAGGACTATCTCAGTTTTTGGTGCTCATAGCTGTGACTCCTTAACTTCTCATCTCCTTTCTCATATTTAATTTTTTTTTGTCCTTTTTCATCCTAGCTTACCCTGTTTCTCTACCCTCTGTTATTCTTTATCTAGAATAATTTAGCTCTCTGCCATCTTAGTCTGTCTTAAACCCTGGTCAGACCTCATGACATTAAACCTCTATTGGTCTTTTTAAGTCATATTTTTAATCAGAAAACCCAAATAGGGATGAGAGTCCTAGATAGTGACTGTCAGATTGTCATCAAAACCTTGGAAGTAAACAGCCCTAAGCCAGGAGGTGACCTGGGCTGATTCTTTGGAGAGGGCTTCCCTCCTGGAACTTTCCTACTTGGTTCTGCTTCTGGCAGCATTTTTGTCTTGTCTTTTTTAAATGGATTTCTCAGGCCTGTCCTCTGGGACCTGAGCTGGTGTATTCTGTTAGTTCAGATGTGTATCTGGCTGTAGCCTTCCATCTAAAGTGAAAAATAAAATTGATTAAAAAAAAATACTAGAAGAATTGTTACATATATTAAATCTTCTAGTATTAGAACAGAGAGGGAACACAAGGAATGTTCATGATAAATGAAGACCACATGAGAATAGGAAGAAGCAAAGTGCTGGAGAGGCCCACAGAAATCCACAAAGATGCCCCCACAATAGACTGCTGGCAATAGTCGAGAAATAGCCCGATCTGACCTACCCTGGTGATAGGATAGCCAAACACCCTAATTGTCATGCTAGAAACCCCATCCAGTGACTGAGGGAACTAGATGCAGATATCCACGGTCAGGCCCTGGGTGGAGCTCCGGGAGTCCAATTGGCAAGAAGAAGGAGGGTTTATGTGAGCAAGAGTTGTTGGGACCAGGGATGGATGGAATATAGGGACGAGTGGCCAAACGAATGGAAACACATGAACTGTGAACCAATGGCTGAGGGGCCCCCAACTGGATCAGGCCCTCTGGATGGGTGAGACAGTTGATTGGCTTGATCTGTTTAGGAGGCATCCAGGCAGTTGGACCGGGTCCTGTGCTCAGTACAAGAATTGGCTGTTTGAAACCTGGGGCTTAGTAGAGACCCTTGGCTCAGCCTGGGAGGAGGGGACTAGACCTGCCTGGGCTGAGTCCACCAGGTCGATCTCAATCCTCGGGGGAGTCTTTGCCCTGGAGGAGATGGAAATGGGGGGTGGGCCTGGGGGAGGGGGGTGGGGCGGGAGGAGGGAGAACGGGGGAATCTATGGCTGATATGTACAGTTGAATTATATTGTAAAACAAAATAAAATAAATTCAAAAAAAATTAAACTAAAAAAAAACATTGTATCCAAAATTAAAAAATAAGTAAATAAATAAAAAAATACTAGAAGAATTGTTACATATATTAAATCATTGGTGCTTTCAGACTCAATGAATTTTGAGAACATTCAAGGACAAACATTTTGGTTTAACCCATGACATTGTTCTGAGATTAGCTGATGCCCAGAAGGCCTGCTATTTAGCTATATTTTTAACAACAGAAAAGAACAGAAAACAAAGCCTCATTTATGTTGCCTTGATAAATAAAAACTATTACATTTCTAATCATCATAGCACTTTTAGTATTGTTTCCCAATTTTATTTTATAAACCTTGATTTTCTGATTTTTTTTTCCCCTCATCTGTTATTTGTCTCAGAACAAGAATCACCACACAAAAATCCATCCCAATCTGAAATATCTTGGAGACATGCTGTAATTGAAAAGCATTCATTTCTTTTAAAACAAGAGTTGAATCCAAATTACACATACTCTAGTAAATTAAGATTACCTATGTATAGATTTTCAACCAAGCCTTGTACCACTTTCTCCCTCATCCCTGCAGTCAAAGGAGCCGTTGACTGGTGGCCCTTTGTTAGGAAGGAAACTTGTTTCTTAAGGAACTGAAACCTAAATTCATTTGTACAAAGTGGGGGGCGTTTTAGACTCTCCAAGCCCTAATGTCAAGAAGATGCTGGGAGAAGTAGGTCTTGAGAAGTTCTTTTCCATCTGGTGTCTCAGGATCCAGATTGGTATACTGTAAGAGGGACTTTATTAAGAATTGAGACAGGTTTTGATGTTTATCCTAGATGACCTCTTGGATTTTTTTTTTCACAATTTACCACTTTACGAGTGGCCTTAGAGAGACTGGTCTGGAGGCAAGTTGTAACTTGATCTCTAGCTAGTACCCCTACCCAACCTGCCAGGTTATTGTAGTTCCATTCAGGATCTCAGTTGGGGACTGCCTCAGCCCTAAAAGACACCTGACCTAAAGGACACTTGAATCCCTGTAAAACTGCATCCAGGGACCAAGCGGAGGTTACAGAGGAAGCTGAGAACAAAGAAGGTTTAGAGAGAAGTTTTGGAGCCCTAGTTATAGACAGAGGATGCTGCAGGAGGGAGCTGAGGGATGCCCCAGTCAGTGAGGAGTGTGGGATATGTGTGCAGGCCTGCAGCTGGCCTACTGCTTTTTGAAAGAATCTGGAACACCACAAACACAAACAATCCAAACAACACAAACCAGACAGACAAAATTCTGTCAAAACCAAATCACATGAGGGACAGCAGTCCTGAAGGTCCCTCTGCCTCGGGAATTGGCACTGCATCCAGCTCTCTGCAAGTCTCACAGTCATGCTGCACAGACAGGTTCCAAACATA
The DNA here is from genome assembly GCA_902168425.1 of Peromyscus attwateri. Lineage (NCBI taxonomy): Eukaryota > Metazoa > Chordata > Mammalia > Rodentia > Cricetidae > Peromyscus > Peromyscus attwateri. The sequence continues at coordinate 41,438 of CABHPP010141896.1, read as the reverse complement.
CAGCTCCCAGGGTTTCTGATGCCTCTTTTCTCACAATCTAAGCATTGAGAACCTGCAGTGGCTCCCTCCATTGCTGGGGCTGATTGCTCAACTCCCATCATGGACTCGGGGATTTTTTTTTCTTTTCTTTCTTCCTTTTTCTTTTCTTTTCTTTCTTTCTTTCTTTCTTTTTTTTTTTTTTTTTAAGGTCTAGGCCTTAAAGACTGGTGACTCCCTCCCAACATTGGGCCTAAAGGATTGATTTCTCAGCTCCTAGTGTGCTGGGAGCTTCTAGGGTCCTATGGCCATTCAGAAACAGAAGGTGAATTTGGCTGAAAGCTCAAATTCTGGATGAGCCCCCAAATGTCAATGGTCTGATGTTTATAGATTCACCAGTCTGACCACAAATAAATCTTAACAAAGAAGAGGCTCTATTCAGATCCTGGCGCCAGGTCTACACGTGGACTCAAGAGTCCCAAACGCAGTGCCCAACCCATGTTAGTCAAACGTTTATTAAGGCAAAGTTAACAACTTGTTCTGGCGCAAAACAAGGTTTTGATTACAGAAGCAGAAACAGCTGTAAAAAATTAATTCTTAACAGCCGGTAACCTCTGGAGGCCTAATTTTGCTTCATAGTTTTCTTGAACACATAGATTTTTAAGCTTTTAAACACAACTTTAGCCATCAACGTAACGTTAGTCATCACAGTGAGTTTGGAAACCTGAACTCAGTCCTCACGCTTGCACAGCAAAGGCCTACTATCTCCCTGCTTCCATTTACTGCTCTTTAAAAAAAAACAATTAAAACGCTCGCTCCTTAATAATTAATTTTAGTATTTATTATTTCTCTTTTACAGTTGTATTCCTTATTTCTTGAAACAATATTTACTTTATTGATATTAATTACATATTTATTGTGTAAAACTATTGAAAAGATACATTTGCCTCTAAATATAGCTCTATATGCCCTCTTAAATTTTATTGTAGGATTTAAAAGTCAAGATTTTCTAAATAATCTCTATTTGTGATTTTTTTTTCTGCCTTTTATTGTATTTTCAAGGAAAAACTTTAAGCTTACTATAAGTTTCTATTTTTAGTATGGTATCAAATTTTACATAATTCTAATTTGACAAATATTTTCAGATATGCTTAAGGATTTATCATCTCAGCATTTTTAGCAAGTATTTGGGATGTATTTATAATGTATTCTTAATAAGATCAAAGCTCAAATTAATCTTAATCATCATAATACCCATATACTATTGTTTTTACTTTATGTGAGGTTTGTTTGTTTTTACAATGTTGGAAAGATAGCCAGCCTAAATTCTACCTCCTAGCAACTTGTTTTTTTAATCTCCTTTTTACCTGGCATTTTATTGCATGTATACACTCAGCAGTGAAGGGAGAATTAAAATGTTATGACTATTTATAGACATCTTCTCTCACAGACATTGTTTTTTGAAAACATTCATAGCAGTCACACAATTTCCTTCAGAGAGTTTTAAAACCCTTGCCTTCGACAGAGGCATTACTAGATGAAGAATGACAATTTTAAAAGGTTTGTCATAATTATATTGATTATAGAAAAATGATTGTTGCTTTCATAAAATTATATGTCCTAGCAATTTTATCAAAATGTTTGTGGAAATGAAATTAGTCCACAATTAAAACCAATTTTGATGATGTTTAAAGAGGCTATAAAAAGTCACTTTTAAAAATTGACAGGTTCATAAATTTGGACACCCTTTCTTCCTAAAGGAAAAACAGATTCAGAATCGTTCCATACACTGTTTTACAAAACTTGAAAACAGCTGTCAAAAGACAGTTTGTGTGAATAACAAAGAACAAATCAAAGCCCGAGATCACTTGCCTGTGGTTCTTCACACTGCACAACCTCAGGGCTGCTTTTTCAGCCTGCTGTCCCCTACAGGGCAAATGTTAAATAAACATCCAGTTCCTGCTGCGATGAAAGCCAGGAGTCTAGTCAATTAACATTTATCATGCCTAAGATACTCTGGGTCTGTGCACTTCGGCTCTGGTGACAGTAGCAGTAGGTGACAATAGGAAATGTCAGAAGGAAGGACCTCAAAGCAGCAGTGTCCACCAGCTGTGGAGGTGGCGTTAGGATAGCTTTGTGTCTGACAGTAAGAGGTTCTTCTGCATAAAACTCTTATTTCTCCTCTATTCTGTCTCTTCAGCAAAACAATCTTTAACACTGAATAGTACATTGTAAGGGCTTCAGTGACCTAGATTTCCCCAATCCCTGACCTGGCGATGAACTCAGGTTCTTGTACATGCTACGTAGGCACTCTGCCCCCTAACTACATCCCAGTCCCAGTGTCCTAATTTTAAATGCAATTTGTAAGTAAGAGTCAAGGAAATTTTCTCCTACAGTGACATAGGGATTGTGAAAAACATGTGCAAAGAAAATAGAATACAGGAAAGTGGGTTTTAGATACTAGACTATAGGATCCCAGCAAGTGCTAGTCTGTGTATTGACTAAAACTGAAGGACAATGTCAGCACTTTTTTTTTTTTTTTTGGTTTTTTGAGACAAGGTTTTCTGTGTAGTTTTGGTGCCTGTCTTGGTTCTTGCCATGTAGACCAGTCTGGCCTCGAACTCACAGAGATCCTCCTGGCTCTGCCTCCCGAGTGCTGGGATTAAAGGCATGTGCCACTGCCCAGCCAATGTCAGCTTTTTACAAACTAAACCTTAAACAAAAAAATCAATTTCAGAAGAAATGTAAAAAATCAATCAGTTACTATAATCATTGTAAATACAGATTTAATACACCTTCATGCTGACTTCATTATGCTGTGTCTTGAAACTAACAAGTTTCACTTCTTGTTGCTGTGATAAATGCAAATGAAGGGAGAAAGGGCTTATTTGGCTTACTGTTCAAGGTTACAGTCCATTATTGCACAGAAGTCAAGGTAATACTTGAAGCAGCTTGATACCGTACATCCATGGTCAAGAGCAAAGAGAAATGAAGTATTGCATCCATGTGTAGTTGGTTGTTTTTACTCTTTTCTCTTTGAGGGACCTGCTACCCAGCTCCCAAATAAATCACAAGGAGTTATATTCTTACGTATAAATGGCCGGCCTTAGCTTGGCTTGTTTCTAGCCATCTTTCCTTAACTTAAATTATCCCATCTATCTTTTGCCTCTGGGCTTTTCCCTTTGTTTATTTCTATATACCTTTCTTTACTTCTTACTTTGTGGCTTGCTGTGTAGCTGGGTGGCTGGCCCATTGTGTCCTCCTCTCCTGCTTTTCTCATTCCTTGTTCTTCTTTTTTCCAATATTTTCCCTATTTATTCTCTCTGCCTGCCAACCCCACCTATCCTTTCTCCTGCCTTGCTATTGGCCATTCAGCTCTTTATTAGACCAATCAGATGGTTTAAGTAGGCACAGTAACACAGCTTCACAGAGTTAAACAAATGCAACATAAAAGAATGCAACACATCTTTGCATCATTAAACAAATGTTCCAAGGCATAAACAAATATAACACATCTTAAAATAATATTCCACAACATTGATGCTTGTACTGAGTTCAATTTCTGCACTCTTATACTACCTGTGATCACTTTCCTGCCCTGGGAATGGTGTTATGCACTGCAGGCAAGGTTTCCCACCTCCTCTCCACCAATGCAATCAAGAAATCCCCTTCAGGCATTCCCAGAGGCTTCTCTTTTAGGGGATTCTAGGTTGTGTAAAGTGGACAAAACTAACCATCAGGACACATGCTTGCAAAGAAAATGGGAAAACATTAAGGTCTGTAAGCCTCATGAAATGCTTGGCTAGTTGAGTAGAATAAAATAATATCCAACAATATTCTATAATTTTATAATTAACCCTATAAAAGACTTACTCTGTAACCTATCTTTATATACTCTATTTCAATATTTTATGGTATATTGAGTACCACAAAATCATAATACAGTTTTTACTTGTATCACTCATTGTTTATCTAAAAGAAGTCTATCCATGTATTGTTTCAGAAGAATGAGTCTCTTGAATTATGAGAATGTGAATTTCTACTTACATAATTCATTGTTTTTGTCAAAGAAACCTTAATTCCTGTGCAACTGTCTGCATTGACTTCTAAATAATTTCCTCTTAGACTTCTAAATAATTTCCTCTTATACTTTCTGCATTGCATTTTGCTTTCCAGTGAGTCCAGACACAAGTGAAAGCAACTAGATAGTACTGAAAATGCTTCTCATGGTATCAGATAATGTGGTGGTTTTATTTTGCCGTGTTGTGTTTTGCTTATTTGACTATCCCAAACAAGAAGAAGAATGAGTAGTAAATGTAGATGAACAATCTTATTAAATAAGAAACACAGAGCCAATACAGAGATGAAAGCCAAGAGGTCAGAGCAATAGCTAAGAGCTAAAAACCTTACCCTTCACTGTTGCTGTTGTCCTACCTCTCCGCAAGAGACCTACTTCCTGTGTGTTTGTGCTTTTTATTGACTTTCTACTCTGCCTTCTCATTGGTTGTAAACCCAACCACATGACCTCCTCGTCACTGCCCATCTATACAAACCTCCAGATCTTCTATGGTTGGTATTGAGACTAAAGGTGTATGTCTCCATGCTGGCTGTATCCTTGAACACACAGAGATCTGCCTGTCATGTGATCGGGATTAAGGGTGTGTGCTACCACTGCCAGACTTCTGCTATGGCTTGCTATTAGCTCTGACCCCCCAGGCAACTTTATTTATTAACATACAAATAAAATCACATTTCAGTACAAATAAAATATCACCATAGGTAAATGTCTTGATAACCAATGTAAGTCCTGTGGGAATAAGTAGAAGACAAAAAAAAAAAAAAAGATAATAACCAGAAAAACTAATCAAATGAGCCATGTTTAATCCAGTTCAAACTACAGTTTTATAGACTCTAAAGATTCTCCCATTCCTGTATTGTCTTTCATTCACATCTGTCTTTTGTAAGTAACCCAAAATGTCAGTTCCCTCTCCATGTAATGAACTATCTACTACTCTCTGGGTGAACCTGTGTTTAAAAATCTTTAACCCAGCCAGGGGTGGTGGTACACTCCTTTAATTCCAATACTAGGGAGGCAGAGGCAGGTGAATCTCTGAGTTCAAGACCAACCTGGTCTACAGAGCAAGTTTCAAGAGAAACCCTGTCTTGAAAAAAAACAAAAACACAAACAAACAAAAAGCAAAACAAACAAACAAACAACAAAAACCTGTAACTCTTTAGAAGGCAATTATTTAGCATTTGTTTCTTTCTCTTCTTCCTTCAGACCCACAGAGAATTAGTTCTTTGCCTATCAATATATTTATATAGTCTCTCCTTTTTTCTAAATGGGAGGAATTCAAGGTTTTAGTTGCACACATGACTTCTCAATATCTCATTGTCTGCCTATCTTAGATGTAGGTACCATATGCTTCATAATGCTTCTCTTTATCAGTACTGGATTCCAACCTAGCATAAGATGTGCACCTCCCTTCACTGGGGAAATGTATAACACTAAACTTATCACAGGGCAGAGACAAAAATATAAAGTGAGCTTTCTTATGGTCCAAGAAAGCGATTGTTCAAAAATACAAGCATGAATTTTTACTCTCAACTTCATCAATTACTCCGAACCTCTATAAATAATGAACAAAGAAAATGGAAAAGGATATACCTCCAATTAAATATACTCCCATGGAACACACCACCTTCTCCAGTAATAATGTTGAATGAACTTTTTTCCATCCCTGTTATGACTGGGAGTTACTCACAGTATTATACATTTATTTCTCTGTTAAAGACTGGCAGTGGCATCTGCAAGAAATCCTGAACATATAGCATATACAATTTCCAAAGCTGTCATTGATTAGTCTAACTGTCCCTTCTAAGCGAGACTGTTCCCTAGGCACTTTAGAAGATGACTAGTTGGAAAACAGTAAAATCTGGAACACTTGAGATGATGGAAGACAAGAGCAGGTCACAAAGCAGAGAGCAGAGGATGACCCTTCAAGACATGCCAAAGCCACTGGAAACGATGTGCTGTCTGGAAAGAGTTCATTTGTGAGCATAAACCTAAGGTTGGCAAAATATGCCCTGTGTACCTTATCTAGCCTTCTGCCTATTTTCTGCAAGTATTTTTACTAGAACATGTTGTTTGTGTAATGTTTATGTCAGTTTTGTGCTAAAGAAATAAACGTGAGTTCTTATAAAAAGAGATTGTACTGAAAGTGTTTACTATCCCAAATGTTCACACTTCTAAAAATATTTGTTGTTTTGGCCATGGCAGAGAGCATAGTGAAATGGTTTAAAGTTGAGTCGTTGGTTTCCCTTTTCATTTATATTCTGTGGTGTTAGGGATTGAACTCAGGGCTTGTGCATGTTAAGCAAGCATTCTACCAGTGAGCTATATCTCCTCTTTTAAATGCTGAGTTATCAAGCTAGAGATTTCTAATCATTGTAAGAGTAATTGTCTCAGATAGGTGAGACCATGGGTTTGATCTCCAGCACTAGAAAATATTAAATTATCATCTATAATTATTCACAAATAATTCAGTGACTCACAAGAAAAATTGAAATATTAATTCAGGTATGGATGAGTGAATTCTACCTACGCAAAATGATTGCTGTGATCAGAAAATTATGTGATTTCTCTTCGACTAGATTAAGAATTAGTTTACTAGTTGAGATTCAATTAGGAAGTTTTATTTTCAGAGTGGTATAATGAGAAAAGTATGTGTTGATACTTAAAAATCTGATTGAATGATCTATCTGGAGGTTCATCCTTGAAAACTGATTTGTCAAACCTTGTGTTCAGTCCTAAAACAACTATACATACAAGAATGAATTCAGTAGCTTCTCTTCATAAATGCATATAATAACCTAATGTATAAATATATAATAACATAAGATATATATATATGTACCATGAGTTTGGGGGTCACAGAAGACATTGGAGGGAAAACAGAGAAGGGAAATAATATGCATAGAGTACTCATATGTGAAATTCCCAAAACAAATTAAAAACTATGACTGAGCTGAGTAAGTGGTAAAATATTTTCTTAGTGTATTGTTTGAGGTAGTTTTGTACTACCGTGTTTTGGTTTCATTCACAACAAACACAAGGAAATGCTGATATTATTTACATATATTTATGCAGATAGTCTGCTTCCTAGTGCCTGACTTTAGAGATCTGAAGGAATTCAATACAGAGCAATCAATTTTATTTTATATGAGTTTAAAGTTCCTTAGTACTTCAAGAATCAGAGATCAGAGGTCAGTAAGTGGTGTAATGTATTTGGTTGTATTCTTTGAATTTTAACTCAAATCTAAAAAAAACTTCTGGTTGCTTAATGAAAGAAAAAGGAAATGTAGCTAGCATTATGCTGTACAACACGCCCGTTGTCCTCACTGTACTATTGAATTCCTTGAAGACAGGGAACCTTTTCAATTCCAGGGCCTGGAACTTATTCTCTTGCCCTTGAAATTATTCTGTAGTATTTCATAGTAATTATAGCATGAGTGTGGATGAATAGCATGCCTTTAAGTATCATTTATATTTACCACAGTGGGAAGTAATTCATGGGCTTGCATCGACAGAAATGTTTCTGTTTGTGCACATGAAAAATAGTTAGCCTCTGAAATCAGAACCCTGTGGTGCTGTAAAAGTTCATTATCATCTCACATGCAGACACTTACTGTTTCTGTTACATTGGGTAGCTTTCCATAGTAACCATTACCTGAACACAACTTAATTACATTATTCAGAAACTCAAATTAAATGAACTTAATCCAAGATGAGCTCTTTAGAGAAGTATATTATACTGAAGCTTACCAATTGCCAATATGAAAAGTAATTTGAAACCTAGAATACCCATAAGAAATTACATTTTGGGGAAAATTATAATGTGGAAAGGATAACATAATGACGTATGTCATTGATGTTTCTTTCCTTAGTGTTTTATTGTGACAGACTGACATTAACTTTGTTGATCCACTGATTTCATGTTCTCTATACACTGTTATATTTTTACTTAGCATGTGTCAAAATCTAAGCAATAATTATATCATATGTATAATACATGCATTGAATACAGGAATGTAAGCACAAAGAGTATAGATAAGTATGCTCATTAGAGATGATTTATGATAATAAGTAGGTATCTTCAGGTCTCCTAATTTTATTCACGCAAGTCTCGTGTTCTGATAACCTCACTGGTCCTCAGTATGCCAGTAGAGGGGTCACTTATCATGACTCCTCTAGTTAACTTCGTCAATTGACTCTAGAGAATCATTGCACTAAAACTATTTGGCCAAGTGTAAGCATTTGAGAATGGTGAACTCTCATTCCCATGATTGAGTGTGGTGATTCTCCGAAAGTCACTTCATGATTCTCGGCCTACTCGGAGCCCCTGCCTTAGCCTCTGTTCTACCAGATCTGTGTGTGGGTGCTTGTGGGGATGATGAGTAAATTAATTCTATTGGTTTCTTCTTCACAGGATGTTTTAGTTTTGCCCACTTCAGGTTAAAATGTAAGACTCTGTCTTCCTGGTTGCACAACTGTGAATGTACAAAACCCACTGAATTGTATCCTTTACTTGGATAAATACAAGTTGTATGAGTTAAACCTTAATAAAGTTGTTATTCAATGCAAAGGCAGAACTCCTACAACTTTATCTTCCTCAAATTACCACAAACTACTTTATAGTTTCATCTTCTTAAGATGTAGCACAAAATTTTTCATCTACTGGATGTATTTACATGTCCCCAAACTTACTTTATTGCATTTACTATGTAATGAACTCAGAATTTTATTGATAATTCTCCATGAAAATATAATGTCTAGTATGTTATTGTTAATCAGCTTGCAAATCTCTGACTCTGAAAATATGAGCTAGAAAAGCAAATCTTTCTCATCTCTATGCTTCCTTTCTCTCATATCGAGCATGAATGCAATAAACATTTTGAATGTCACAGGCACATAATTAATTCCATTGATTGGAGCCTAGTATCTACAGCAGGATGGATTTTCATTTTAATATTTTCCAAAAATGGTTGTGAAGTTTCATATTGGGTACTGATTGAAGTCTTTTATGTGAGCAGGAGGTAGAATGGGGTTTAGAATTTTTCATCTTGCTATTCTTCAAATACATGGCTAAATTAGTATTGTGAGACAAGACATCACACTGTGTGCTTTCTATATATGCCAGTAAAGTAGTAAGTATCCTTTGAATAAATGCCTTGAGAACAGCAAGCTATGTACAGCTAAGAGGGTTGAGAATGTCAGTGGAATGTGACAACTGTAACCCAACATCAGTGTTTAAGTAACTTTTCTTATTCTCAAATTATCCCATACTTAACTTCTGTAGGTGGCAAGATACACCTAGTGAGCTCTGTACGAGGGGATCTTGCATCAGGTTACCCCAGGTATTATTCTGATGAACAAACGTTGGTGACGTCAAGTAGAGTCAAGTTTCTTAGGAACTGACATAGTTCCTGTTTTACTTACTGGCAAATAGAAAAAAATGAATCAAGTGGTCATGACAGACTGACCAATGAAGAAATTACCACTTTAATTTATTCCACTAAGTTAATGTACTTGCACACCCATTCTGTCACATACCATTATGATTTTATTTAATTGGAAACAAAATGTAAAAATTAAGGTTATTTCGGAATTTTTAAAACTATGCAAATATGTGGTTTATTGATATAAAACAACATTTTTTCTGGTATGATTTTTGTATTTTGTTTAGATGGGAAATTAATAAACAATAGAGATAATTAGATAGCCAACTTCTCCTTACTTATTTATTTTCCTTCATTATATTACTGTTCTTTTGTAAACAATTATTTCTTTTATAACTCATTTCTCACCTATATACATCTTACTCTTTCTTAAAACAAAAGCTTTGAAATAAGAATATGACTAATACCACACAACAATGAAAATATACAATATAAATAATAATATAAACACATACCACAAAAATTATGCCTATATTATTAAATACTATTTTGTTTTACAAAAATTAGAAAATAAAGGGCTTACAGTATAGCATATGATAAACATAAAACACATAAACATAAAACACTTAAAACAGCAAATGTATATATATATATGATAGATATAAAAAATTCAGCTTAAAAACTCAATTTAACATCATAGAACACACATATATATATATGTATATATATATAAAATAATTCATCTTAAAAGTTCAGTTTACATCATAGAACACAAAATCTAAGGATGTATAATTAAAGTAAGGCAAACATTTAAGAAGGTCTATTGGGTGATTCCTATCAGATCATATAAAATACTCATTATTGAAATAATATTAATATTTTTAACTTAGTGTCTGTCTTAGTGAGGATTTTTATTGCTGTAAAGAGACACCACGGCAAATCTTATAAAGGAAAACATTTAATTGAGGGTGGCTCAATTACAGTTTCAGAGGTTCAGTCCATTATCATCATGGCAGGCAGCATGGCTGCAGGCAGGCAGAAATGGTGCTGGAACTGAGAGTCCTACATCTTCCAGGCACTAGGAAGTTGACTGAGTCACTAGGTGGTACCCTGAGCATAGGAAACCTCAAAGCCCACTCCCACAGTAACACACTTCCTCCAACAAGTCCATACCTACTCCAACAAGGCCATACTTACACCAACAAAGCCACACTTCTTAATAGTGCCACTCCCTATGAGATTGTGGAGCCAATTCATTCAAACTATCACAGTGTCTAAAAATGGAAAGTATCATATAGATCCTAAGCATCACTTAACTTGATTTGTGAAAGATGTGAAAATTTTCTTCATGAACATATCTATTCATTGTCAACAACTGTAAAAAGCATTAGCACGGAATAAAGGTATGTTGGTTATGGGAGAGGGAAGAGAGAGAACAGAAACAAAGAGAGGGAGAGAGAAGAAAGCAATATACATTTGTATATTTTACGTGATACCAAGATCAAGCCTTAGATACCCAGAATATAAAATCAAGATACAGCATAGCTCTTAACCTGTGCTTATTAAATACTGATTATGTTGCCTAGGACCTTGACAGGGCCTAGGTAATTTTCAGTTTGAAGTTAAACTTCCTATTGTTACTCTGAGATATGAGCATAAACAATGCCCAAGCCTGCTACAGTATAGCTAAAAGGAAGAGAAGAACTGGTTAATGGCATAGATTGCAGGGACTGTTTCATGTGTATATAATCATCTCCAGTAGGTAAAGCTTTTTGTGTATCAAAAATAAGTTAAAGAAAGAAATAAGCAAATTAGAGCCTGCGAGATGAGCATCCACATTGAGGGTCTCACAGTGGCCAGTAACTCCAGCTCCAGAGGATCCAACCAACCCTTCTGGCCTCTGTGGATACCTACAGGCAGTCACATACACAGACAACAACCACACAAGAATTTAAAAATACATATTTGATATAAATAAATTGTGAGATTTATTGAGCCGATGAAGGAGTGTATGATTTGAATTCTAGTCAGACCCCTGTTTTTTTTCTCTTCTTTTCCTTCTGAGCTCCATGGTAGCCTTTTCCTTCTTCAAGCTGAGCAGGATTGTAGCCACTCCAAAGGAATGAGCCTGAACACTTCTCAGGTTCTCTTTCAAATCACATTTATTCCCCCCATTAGTCACTAAAGACCAAGGAAATGCTTTGTTCACTGTGAAGAGAGGCTGCAGGGGAGAGATGGATAAACCCATAGAGTTTCTAGAAGAACTCCTGTTGAAGAGAAAGTATTAAGAATTCATTCATTGGTGCTTTTCATTGACTTGCCATTACATTGTTCCAGGGGTAAAATACAAACATTTTGCTCCATTTCTTTATTATATGAATTTATCTGCTTGGAATATCAGGAGTTCAGCATCCTTAACTTTCCTACCTAAGAGACATGTAGTTATTCTGAATTAGTAAGAAATGTGTATTAGCAGACGTCTGCTAACATGCAAATTTTCTGCCTAAGTATAAGATACAGCAATGGACATTTATATAGTAACTGGTTAAATAGACCAGGTGAATACTGTTGGTATGAAAAGTTAGACAAATTATCACCTAGTTTTTAGGGGTGGAAACAGATGGAGAAGGAGTGAGTGGTACATATAATTTTAAGGAAAGAGCAGTTTCCAAACACAACCGGGCAGATGCACATGGAAACACACAGAACCTGTGACATCCATCATGCATAAGATCTGCACAAGTTCAAACTGGACCAAATCCAGCACCACAAAGGAGGAGTGGACGCAGTACCCCAACTCAGGTAAGAAGTGGTTTATGAACCATAGCTGCTTGGGAAATTAGTTTTCAACAAATATTCATCAAACTCAACATACGGCTGACTGCTTGCTTGGGAGCAATTGGCCAATACAAATCAGGTTCTACAGGTTCCAGTGACTTTCTTCTTTATTTTCATTTTTTAAGAGAGAGAAGGAACATGAACGGAGGAGTTGGTGGATGGAGAGAAATATGATAAAATATACTGTACGAATTTCTAAAAAAATAAAAATAAAGTTTGGTAATTAGTTAAGCTTTCCTATAACTCACAGATAGTGTCAGTTGTGCAGGGATAAAGGAGCAATACAGATTGCCTAAATCTGGTTTGTGTGTCCCCAACCACAGTTGGGGTAATAGTTTCAGTGTTTTTGAGTTTGAGATTTTCATAGCAGGACTATTGCTGCCTCTATGTTCAGCTGACACTGAATGACTTCTTCCTCTCTTGCCATAATATAATCACTGATAGAGATTTGAGAAGATGTATGCAAAAAAACCATGAGCTTGGTGTTAGATCAGGGAAGTCGTGTTCTGTTTTGAAAGTTTAAGTCTTCATTTGTAAGATGAAGGTTTGAAGAAGCATTGAAAGAACAGTTGCAGTCAGCTCTAGATTCATTAGAGAGCACAAAAGATCGTTTGCTGTGTTGATGAACACTCATGTTGGATGCTCAATAAATATTTGTTGAAAAGAATTGAAAATGATAATATCCTTGCTATGTGCAATCATTTAATACTCTTGTTTTGGTTCAGAATCAAAGCACAGGAATGTCCACTATGCCCCATCTTTATCTGTAGCATTAGAAACACCTGAGTTCCCCAGTGGGCAATTGCAACTGTTAAAGTATCAATGTCAGGTACTGATACTTTGGAAATAATCACTTTACTGATATTTTAGAAATCCCTTTCCAGTAAGTTTGAAACAGTTGGTCTAGAACAGGAAATATAATTTTATTGATTATAGCTGTTAAATAAAATATGTGAAAAGATTGTTGAAAAGCACAATAAAAATGATTTTTTAAATTTACCCAGTTCGGGCCATTGTTTTCCTTAATCAATGTGAAATAAAATTTAAGATCACATGTAATGTGTGGACTGCATTGCTGAATTGCTGCATTATCTACTAAGATTAAGGCAAAGAATTCAGAATGATGAAATTCAAAATTATCTTAAAAGTGATTGTACATACACACACATGCTACTGAAAACTGTACTTGAAAAAAGAAAACATAAATTCCTTCAAGGAAGGATCCTAAAGGATCTAGTCTTGTGTGTAGTAAGTCTCTGCTGCATTGGAATAGGAACTTGCTACCGAGTGACTGATTTTTTCTAAAAGGTACTCTGCTGAGGGCTGATTCTTAAATACAGCTTTGCACTGACTGTGATCAGTTATCCACTTTCTGTCTCTTTGCTTAGACTCTACTGATGTCTGTGGGTTTCATTTGACACCACTGCCGGCGATATCATATTTTTCTTTTTCGTAAACTTACACTGGCTCCTTTAGGGTAGAGGTTCTCCAATTTAATATTCCTCTTTCTAGTACCCTTCCAGAGATTCTAAAGCCTCATCATAATTTGATATAGCCAACATGAAAATATAATTTACAGGTACTAAGCAACAGGGAATATTCTAATTCAACAGAATCTTCTAATAAGCATTAATTATGTATTCACTTGAACTTGCCTAGCATGTCTTGTGGCTGGTTCAGAGATTCAAAGACATTTGTTTTATAAGATCTGGAAGTCATATTCTAAAAGGATTATATGTAGACCTATTTACCTCAAAATAGGTATTGTTGTATTTTTCATATTAGTTTTAAACAAAAGGTAGCAAGAGAAATTAGAAAGCTTCTGTAACCATTTCAAATACTAGGCTAAGAGAGATACCTCAGCAGTTAAGGCCATGTATTTCTTTTGCAGAGGACCCATATTTGGATCACAGCACCCATGTTGGGACGCTCACAGCCACCTGTAGTTCCACCCCAAGGGATCCAATGTACTTTTCTGGCCACTGGTGACACCTGTACTCATATACACAAACCCACACATAGGCACATACAAACACATAAATAAACCACAAAATAATTTTTTAAAAAATCATAAGTACTAAATGAAATACATCTGCATCTGAGGTTTTGTCCTTTAAATTATCAATATTTCTACTTTATAAATAAAATGATTCTGTTTAAAAAATATAAATAATTTGAATCATTAGGCAGCTTTTACTTATTTCATTATAGAGCACACATAAAATATGTAGAACACAAAGTGTGTTATATAAAATAAAAATTCTCTATAAACTTGCATTCATGATTATTGGAGTGTTGATTTTAAAAGGTATAGAATTTAAATAGTATAGAATACCTTTTAACGATATACCATTTAAAATTAATAGTATATTTTAAATAATGATTGATTTTTTTTCAACTACCATAGCAAAATGTTATGTTTATCCACTTTTGCTTAATTGAGTCAAATAGGCATTTAGGAATAATCAACTGAACCATCTGTAACTCATGTTACACAGGAATATTCTGTAATGAACAGAATTATAGTTATCAAGACTGAACTACACTAAGAAATAAACCCAGAGCACATCATACACACACACACACACACACACACACACACACACACACACACACACGCACACACACACACAAACTGGGAATTATATGAGGAACACATTCAAAACCAGAAGTGTCTCTGCTTACACAAAAGTTAAGCATTTGGGGCAATTTTTCAAGGTTGTCAAATAATTTATAAGATTAGTTGATTTCTCAGAAACGATAATAATCTTAAGTGTGTGGCTCTGAAGTCTAGTTTGAAGAACTGACAGTTATTAGGGAATATTTTAGAAATGGAGGTCGTTGGGAATAGACTATTTAGAATGCAAGAGGAAGGGCGTTCGGAAGGTTCAGAGGTATAAGGGGATGGAAACAGCATATATACTTCAGCAAAATGTGGGAGGGTGTGCTTTGGATAAGGGCGGTCAATGCTGGAGCCCTATGATAAT
Source organism: Peromyscus attwateri (assembly GCA_902168425.1). Lineage (NCBI taxonomy): Eukaryota > Metazoa > Chordata > Mammalia > Rodentia > Cricetidae > Peromyscus > Peromyscus attwateri. The sequence continues at coordinate 26,178 of CABHPP010141896.1, read as the reverse complement.
GATGTGGAGAAGTTAACTATAAGTATACCTTCAAAATAAGACCTGCAATGTTTGGAGGCTGGCATGTATCAATATATGTCTTTGTTTATTATGCTTGTTAACAGGTAGATTTTTTTAAAAACAAAGTCAATCATGGCCTTGTCAGGAAACCTATATCCTGAAAATGGAGATGTTTGGGGACAGTAGATTTAGAATTTCCTAGCCTATTGTCTTTGTTTAGGGGAAGAAAAGGACATTAAAGATGCAATAGGCGATTTCAACAAATGTATGCAAATAACATGATGATGGAACTGGTGTCTCAGAGATTTTTCTCATTAAGAGAAGGGCCAACAGTCACGTCTTTGAGTTGATGTATGCACTCTTGCCTGCTGCTTCAGGTGCTCTGTGAGCCACTGATAACGCTGTCTTTTCTTCTATGTGATCAACTGTCTGTCATTATGGTATCAAACCACTAGAAAGGATGTTTGTTGCCTTCTTAGTATTTGATTAGACTTTAAAATCAGCATTCTGTAATGGTAATTCAGGCATAGTACAGCTGCTAGAGTAGATTGAGAGACCCCTGTGAGATCTACAGATGTGCTTCCCATTAGCGTGGTGATCTGTTTTGAAAGTGTATGGACTCTTGCCTGGCAAGTTCAACAATGTTTCTTACCTGTGTTACTGCTCTTCCCCATTTCTTTCATTATTCTTTCTGGAGAAGATAATACAGAATATGAAAAGTATTAATAAACAGGGCCTGTCCCCAACCAGCAACACTTTCCTACTCACCTGGCAGTTTTGTAGCAGAATTGCTCACTGAAATGATATAATGCAATTCTGCTTTTCACATGACTTCGAGTTTGATACTGATTCCACAGAGCAGATTTTAGATGGAAGGGCACAGGAAGCCAAGCACTGGACATAGTTCTGCATTGGCATCGTTTACTTGGCAGTTCCTGAAGTGCAAGTTTTGGTAGCTGGGATAAAAGGGGAGCTGCAGATTTTTTTGGATGCTCTCATAAATATACCAGAAAGTCTGAATATCTGAAATAGGACACAGCAATTGCTCCACTGGGAAGTGAGATGCCAGTACCTCTGTAAATCTTACTGCCCGAGCTTTCACAGCCCATTTTTCATTCGGTGCCTTTCTATAACAATTTTAGCTCTGAAAAAATATCCCTGGGGCTGAAAACTTATTAAAACTCTCTGTGTGCAGTATGTTTGCTGCTCTGGATTCTCTAAGGAGCTGTGGAAAACGAGAAGGCTGGCCCTACTCCTGCAGTAGTAAATCTAATGATAGCCACGGGCAAATGAAAAGGATTATGTGTTTAAGGCAGGTAGCCAAAGACTAATAAAGATACTTCATTCATATAGTAAATGGAGTGAAAAATGTACCATCAAGTTAGACAGTTTGTAATATCATAAGAGTAGGACATATGCTGATCTCACCCCTACTAATAACTACTCCTACTAACAACAATCTCTGCTTAGTTGATGATTCATTCATATTATTTTATTAGATCCTTGTCATTCTCCTCGAGATAGTCTTATTATAAGGTGGAAGAAAAAAGAAAGATTTGAGGCACATTCTTGCTTTATGAAGGTCACTTGGCTACTTTATTGAACCTATGTTATCCCTTTGCTTTTCTATAAAATTTTTGAGAGTATATATCACTTATAATCAATAAATTAGAACTATGTATTATGAAATTCCTTGCCAAATATGCATAAAATTATGGAGTAACTAAAGGATGGCAAAGTTGTGTTGCGTGTTTTATGGGAGTCAATCCAGAACAGACCACAATGGCTTGAAATTCCTTAAACTGTTCAGTCACTGTCATCTTGGAGCATTGTTAATGCTAGCTGTAATATTTGTTACATCACAATATTAATATTTAATAAATAACTTATCCATGGGTATACACATTCATGATATATCTTTCCTTTCTATTGAATTTTTCATAAGAACTATGATGCCTATATTCCTGCAGTGACTACCACAATATCAAACACAGGAAATCTTAGTGATGTATGCTATTCAAATAAACATAAGACAGACTATCTTAATTGAGCCTCTTTAATTCATAGCATCAACAGTAAAGTTAATTATGATATCATCAGCAATTCTTGATTGACTCTCTACAAGCAATGGATGGCAATCATACCAAAACTCCATTGACTGAATAGATTTAGATCAATGGTAATTAAACTAGATTGAAGAAAAATCCTTAACCTTTCTTTATCATTTTCTTTCTTTGGTATATTGACTAAGCAAAGGATTAATTTGTAAATGCTGTTAGGCCAGCAATATATGGCCATTACATTTCTTGGAACAGAAGCAGGATTGATTGAAAAATCAGATGACCCCACTGTATGAAAACATAGGTATAAAGTCATTTCTAAATAAAATCTGTGCTTTGAGCATTAAAATATAATACTCATTGCTTGCCAGTTCTAAATACAACTTTGCATTGAGTGTTAAGCAGAGGAACACTCATGATTCAGTCAGTCATAGTCAGTCTCTATGGAGCTCTTATGCTCATTGGAGTAGATAGCAATAAAAATCATCATTGAAAATCTCTAAGTAAACTCTCAATCAAGAGACTGGAGACAAATAATGTAGGAAGGCAAGAAGGCTTTCTGGGAAGGTTACCAAAGAGGACTTTTAAGAAAAGACAAAGGGTCTGAGGAGCAAGCCATATTGGTATCAGAAAGCAGACTTCAAGGGTGAAGATAGATCAGTACAAAGACTTGACCTGTAAACATCTCTGATTTGTTAAAAATAAAAAAGAAATAAAAAAGAAAAAAAGGAAGAAACTCTGGCTTGAGTTACTGTAAAACTTGAAAACTTGATGCTATTTACTAAGGGAAAAACAAGTGTGTGTTTGTGTGTGTGTGTGTGTGTGTGTGTGTGTGTGTGTGATAGAGAGAGAGAGAGAGAGAGAGAGAGAGAGAGAGAGAGAGAGAGAGAGAGAGAGAGAGAGCATGGACTCCAAATTGGTTCTGTTTGAGCTGCTTACACTTGTTACTCTCCTTGCAGTGATGAAACATCTTTATCAAAGCAGCACAGTGGGAAAACGGCTTGTTTTGGCTCCTGGCTTCAGAGGGCTGCTGTCCATCATGACAGGGAAGACATAGCCTCAGTCAGGGAAGGCATGGTGGTAGGGAGCTGGTCTTAGTCCATCCACATTCAGTAAGCCAAGTGTGATGAATGTAAGCGTCACTCACTTTCTCCTTTTTAAACCACGGGGTTTAAACCAGGGTTCCATGTCCAAAGAATGCCACTCTGGGCAGATCTTCCCACTTCAATTAACCTAATCAAGATAATCTCTCACAGGCATACTTAGAGGCCTATCTTCCGGGTTATTCTAGATCTCAAGTTAACTACTGAGATTAAGCCCTACAAGCTTCAAAATAAAAATTCAAAATTCAATGTTGAGTATAAATCTGAAAATCAGGAGAGTGGCTCTGGGCATGGACATTTGGGGGATAAATAACTTTTTGATGTTCTTTAAAGCAACAAAACTGATAACAGCTTAGAACTAAGCCTAAATAAACAAGTCTATGGTTACAACCTTGAACTATTCTTGTGTTCATACCTGAAAATAAAATAGAGCCTGTCATGGTGATAAAAATAACAAGGAACAGGAACAGAGGAATGGATGGGGGGACAGAGCAGAGGTGGGGGGGTGGGAACGGGAGTAGAGGATGGAGGAGAAATGTCAGTAGGGATGTAAAATAAATTAAAAAATTAATTAATAAAAGAGTAAAAAATGAAAAGAAAGAATCAGGAGTAAATGGCAAGAGCACTATGTCATAGAGGCCAAGTGAAGAATGTATTTTGAAAGGAGAAATTGATCTATACAGTGTACGATTGACATGATAAAAACTGCCAATCTAGCTTCAAATTTAACAGCGCAAAGTCATGGCTGACCAGGACAAAAGTGGTTCTAGTAAATCAAAGAAGTCGTTAGAGTTGAGTGAGCAAGTGAGATGAGAGTGAATAATTTGAGGAAGTGGTGCATAAACAAATTTGGAGGAGTAGAAATCTATGAAATGGAGTGGCTACTGAGGAAGGATTTACTTTCTTATTAAAAACAAAGTGTGTTTGTGCTCATGGGAAGAATGGGTAGACAGGAAATTAGTGGCGAAGTAAAGGAAACAAATAGCCTGCTGGGGGTTCCAGGTGTGAGATGGAAAGAATTGGCCAAGGTGAGCTCCCACGGGAGCTGAGAGAATGTGTCCATCTTAAACTGGGAAAAGAGATGCTAGGACTGCAGTTGACGTTCACTGGGTGCAGGAGATGACGAGAATATAGGAACCGCTTTCCTGGCCTTTGTGAACAGCCAGGTTATCATCTGAGCCAAGGATGGGAAGGAGGCGTTAGAGGTGTGGGAATGTAACAAGCACAGTGGAATTGTTGCTTGTGTCGGCAGCAAGTGGTCTACATGCAAATGGAGACCTGTTAGTACTGCTGTCTCTTGTTTTCCCAACTTGTTTACGGCATGGCTGAGTAGCATCAAGATTTATGAGCTAAGTTTAGGATTTTTTTTTCCAGTCAGGAAAAGTTATGAGAATGTAAAGAACATGAGAATGACTGAAAAAAGAAGATCATTGCAGGCATGGAATTTAAATTAGACATTTTAGAAACTTAAGTGTGACTTCCTTTACCAAAGTGCTAAGGGAAGTCAAAAAGGAATAGAAAAACATGATGAATTCAGTAATTAGATATCCCAATTAAGCTGAAGAATTTTTGAAGTAATGCATTTGAGGTAATGAGCTAGAAAGGTAGGATGAATTGGTCAATGCATAAGATGTTTGATCTTATAATCAAATGTGTGGTGTAGTCACTGGTAATGACTGAGCTACACTGAAACTTTAGGGAAATTGGTCATGATTGAAAAATGAAGAGTTATCAAAAGATTGACAAGTCATAGTGTTAGAACATCTCCAGGAATAACCTGGAAAGTTATTCATGTGTATACTTAAATCATCAAGGATTATTCAGGGATATTGGAGAGAGTGAACAGTAAGTTAAGTGTGTGAATATTTCAGAAATGGAAGGAATAGGAACAAGGGTGAATTGGGTACAATTACATCAACATGAATGGTATATTTTATTTCACACTAATTTTCAAAATAAAGTGTTTTAAAGAGGAGAGATAAGACAAAACATTATTTAGAAACATCTATGAGGGGTCTAAGTGACTCCTAAAACCCAGACCTATAATTCAAGGGCTACAGGAAAAGTCAGTATTGTGTACAGAAGTAGGGGATTGACAATTTTGTTCAATTCTTGGTCTCAAGCACTTCAGAAAATTAACTATTTTTCAGAAGACAGCATTGGGGTCAGAGATAAGTATCAAGAAAATTGACATGCCAATTTTGCTTCAAACATTAGAGTCTGAGAATAGAGAAGAGAGAGACCCAAAACACAAATCCAGAGAAGTTACAAAATCAAGAAAACATGACATGGATGGACTGTTACAGGAAAACCATGAGAAAATTCCATTTATTGAATGGATTCCAAAAAGAGACTCTGAAGAGTCCTTAAATACAGTAAGGATCAAATGCCTTGTTTTGACCACTTACAGACCAGATAATTGAAGTAGAAAGAATGAAGTCATGTGCTAAACTTCAGAAAAGAGGATATCTTGGTGGAGTTGGGAGTGAAGTGTTGCATTGTGATTTCCAGACTGTGCTGTAGAGTTCAAACTAAGTAACAAATCCACTGAAAGCTGTAGTTGGTCCCATTGCCCCAATTGTTATTGTTATAAGCAATTTCATGCTAAGAATCTCTAAGTTGTATAGGACAGGGAATTAATTTTTACTCTTCTCCACACAGTATATGCTGAATATAAATTTAAGGTCAGATGGCATGATCAAAAAACAATATGAAAGCATATTCAGAGAGAAATGTTTAGACTGTTTTTATTGAAAATAGATTGTTCTCTCATATAATACATCCCAACCACAGTTTCCTTCCTCCCTTCCCTTCCTCCTCCCTGCCCTGCCCACCTCCTCTCTACTCCAGATCAACTCTCCCTCCTTTTCTCTTCAGAAAAGAGCAGGCCTCCAGGAGAGGACAGTCAAACAGGACAAAACAAGATGCAATAAGATAAGGCAGAAGCCCTTCTATTGAGGCTGGACAAGGAAATGTCAACTTTCCCAATAGAAGGAAAAGAGTCCCAAGAACAGGAAAAAGAGTCAGAGACACACCCACTCCTACCGTTAGGAGTCCCACAGGAACACCAAGCTAACAGCCATAACACATATTCGGAGGCTCTGGTGCAGGCTCATGCAGGCCCCATACTTGCCTTTGCAGTCTCTGTGAGCCCATGTGAATGAACCCTTCTTAGTTGATTCAGTGAGCCATGTTCTCCTGACGTCCCCCTCCTCTCTGACTCCTACAATCTTTCCTCCTTCTCTTCTATGGAGTTAGCCATCTCCAATGGGAGGGACCCAGTGGACACCTCCATTTTAGACTTTCTTTCTGTACAGTGTCAGGCTGTAGATCTCTTCACTCGCTCCTATCTGCTGTGGGAGGAAGCTTCTCTGATGATGACTGGACAAGGTGTAGATCTATGAGTAGCAGAATATCATTCGAAATATTTATTTATTTGTTTGTTTGTTTATTTATTTATTTTTGCCAGTCATGTTTGGTTATACCTTAGGTCTCTGGTTCCTGGCCACCCAGGTTGTGTAGTGTATGGGCTCCCTCTTGTATGGGTTTCAAGTTAAACAAGACGTTGACTGGCCACTCCCGCAAGCTCTGCTCTGTTACTGCCCCAGCACATCTTGAAGGCAGTACAGATTATAGGTCGAGAGTTTTATGGCTGGAGGGGTGTCCAAGTTTCTCTTTCCATAGCATGCAGAGTACCTTCTGACACCAAAGAGATGAGAACACAGGGGTGAAGGCTCCATGCAGGCACCAGCTCAACTTCTCCACGTTCAATGAGCCGCATGGATGTTGTCCTTTGCAGTGAGGGCCTGCTGTCAGTTTTCAGAGAATTACCTTCTGTCCTAGCATCAGCCTCAGCTGTTTAGGATCCCAGTGGCATCTCCTAGATCAACAACTCAACCAATGCAACCTAGTCTCACCACTGGAAGCATTGCCTGGCTACAAAAGATGGCCAGTTCAGAATCAGCATGCATCCTCCAGATTCCAGGAAGTTTCTGCTGCACTAGGTTTCCATGCTGACCCCCAAGTGCCCCCTAATTCCAGCTATCTATTTTGTCCCTCCCCTACCTTATCCAGTCCACCCACATAGACATGTTTTATGGTTGGTTTAGAACATCATTAGCATGTAACAAGACAGTAAAACTGAAGTTTCCATCAATGCTGTCACAGAATACAAGGGAGTCACTTCTAGAGCTAACTTTATTTCCCGTTTTCATTTTTGAGGAGTCGTGTTTACTGCATGGCTGAACAGTGATGGCAAAGTGAAGAAGCATGGCTAAGCCCTGAGGGCAGCAAGGACATTGTGTATTAGTTCTGTCTAAGTGATGGGTCAGGCACTCACTGAGCATGCCCACTGGCAATGCAAACAATAAAAGCCTGAGCTCAGAAGATGCAGAAATGCTTTATCTGCCTCAATCTTCCAGAGGAGCCCTGATGGGAATGTTTTATTGTGTCCCTCTGTTTTATTGTGTCCATCAGACTTTGTTGTGTCTCTGAGACAGAGGTTTGCATTTACACGATAAAGGTCCTCAAACACATTACTTTTCCTTGCTCTATGTACTCTGCTCCTCTGACTTTGGAAGAACTGCAGAACAGCCGCCACAACAGTTAAATGTAGGAGTGTGTGTTCAGCCCTACTTCCTGTTCAGATGGCAGTGTGAGGGTGAGCCTTAGGTAGCTGCTTCTAGAGCAGCATACAGCACTTAACCATCTGCCTAGCATTGCTGCTAAACTAGTTCATCAAGAAGTTGGAAAAACCAACTGTCCCAAGAGTGGTGAATGATTCATTGCTGTTCAGAGTCGGGGGCAGGTGTTGGGGGCGTGTCGACCGGCACTTTGGAAGAAAAAGCATTAATGGAACTAAAACAATTCCAAGTTGTCCTAATTGCATAGGTTTAGTCATTGAAACTGCTGTAAAGTTTAGTGCTGAAAACTTTCTAAGCATTGCATAATAAATATGCATACATATTTATGTACATATTTGCATTCTTGTATGCATGTGTATGTGCTTATGTGCTTATGTGCTCTCATCTTTAGTCCTCTAGAGACAGGCAAGGAAGCTTAGGTCTTTGCTTATCATTATGCTTTTGGCTGTATGTATGCTTATTACGTGTTTATATGGCTTTATTTTAAACATTGGGTAGATAAACACGATTGTGATTCAACTTTTTTCCTTATAACCTAAAGTAGATGTTTAGACAATTAAGCAGACCATATTGTAACCGACACCCAGACGTGGGTGTTGCAGTAATATAGAGGGAGAGTGTCAGGCCTCTAGCCTTGAAGGAAAGTTTCTTCTCACAGGTACCTGAATCTTGAAGGATAACAAAAGCTAGGCTGCTGTTTCTCATAGGAAATGACATTACTTTGGACCTGACCTCCAGCAGCTTTTGTAATCCTGAATCACTATCTCACGCTGTTTCATTTTCTGTGATCACAGAAGGGAAATGAGGAAATGGAAAAATTAATTGAGGTACCAAATTTTAGAATTAATCCAATTTATTTCCGAACATGATCCGTGTTTCTGTGCTACTTCAGCAGTGATGAAGTCTTGAGTAGGTCGAGTTTCTTGTCTGCTGCTGAGCATCTTTTGACGGCATTGTCTCCCAGCAGCTTGACATACAGTGGCCTGGTGGCTTACTTTTTCAAGCTTTATCATTAAAATGATCATTAGGTGACTTTTAGTCGGAATAAAAAATATATCTTGATGTAAATGGAAAATTATTTACTCAAGAAGATACTCATTAAGCCTAATTGTGTGTCAAGAATTCAAAGTTCCTTAATGTGTTATCAGGTCAGTTTTAGATGTAACAAATAACTATTCCCAAACTGGAGAAAATGTTCGACATTCTTATAAGCATTTACTCAGATGTCTTTCGATGTGTTGAAAGCCAGTTGTTTGTGGGTGTCTTGTGTTTCTGAACATGCTGTGATGAGAAGTGCTGAATGTTTTTGTTCATAACTTTCTTTTAAAGTTTTTTTTTTTTGAGATTTGTTTTATGCAGGGCGGTGGTGGCACACCTTTTTAACCCAGCACTAGTAGGAGGCAGAGGCAGGCAGATCTCTGAGTTAGAGGCCAGCCTGGTCCAGGATAGCCAGCACTACACAGAGAAACCACGTCTTGGGGGAAAAAAAAGGGTTTTATTTTTAACTCCTTGCTCAGGCACCTTTGTGTGTGTGTGTGTGTGTGTGTGTGTGTGTGTGTGTGTGTGTAGGCACGTTCACATTAATACATTAATGCAAGCACAATCAGATGACGAGATGATGGATCCCCTGGATCTGGAGCTACAGGCAGATCCTGAGGTGCTGGGGATTGATCTTGGGTCCTCTACAAGAGCAGTAGGAGATCGTAACTGGTATGCCATCTGCCTAGCCACTGTTCTTCACTTTCTTTACCAGGACACAGGAGTAAAAGACAGCAGTAGAAGATGGAGGACCAAGACAATATGCTTTACCATCTAGAAAAGAAAGAACACATTTTCCTCCAGAACAATGGTCAAGCAGTCTTACTGCCCCTTATAAAAGATGTGATTTCCCTGAGTTTCTTTCTCTTTATTTTGGCCACAATACATGAACACATCACCTAGCGCTCCTTGCATATTGTACCTTGTGTAAATGCAGATTTAAGAAGCAAATGCAAACCCCTTGGTTACTGGTATTTTTATGAAATAGTAAGGCCATTTGTCTCTAACTGCAAGTCTCGTGCATTCCGTTAGCACCCACGGCACTCTGAAGGTTCACAGTGGCTGCAGAATCACGTAAGTGCTCAGATCGTTCCTGGTTTTGACATAGTATCCTTTTAAATGTCTTGCCTTTTCTTTTGTGATCCGTTTCTTGTAGTAAACATTAATACACAAATTATTAATCCTACATGCAGTCCTACTTATTAGAATTATATTTATGTTTTCCTTGAATCTGTGGTGCTCATGACAGAGTATTGACTTTATGATAACAACTATAGTAGCTTTGACTCTTGGAGCAATTTCCTAGAGATTTGTTTTTAATCACAATATCCGAGCCCCAGCAGGCCATCTGGTGTGACTGCGGCAAGCATGAGGGGGGATAATGCCCCCACTTCATACATAGCAGGTACATTTCAGACCTAACCAAAGTCTGGGGGACTAATTCAATAATGAAGACATGAATGGACAGTAACTGAAGTAATGCAAACCCAAAATGCTGGAATTGCCTCCTGGATTTTTCATTTGAAGAGTTCCTTGGCCCCTGGAGAACTGGGTAGGAAGTGGCCCTCATGATTTGATTTCTTCCCCTTCCGATAACTTAAAATGTGAACAGAGCTGAGTAGACTAAGCCAGCCTGGTGTCTCACTTCTAAAGTTTCTGAGTATTTAGCACTTAACCTGTCATACTGTTGCTATAGTTTAAATATCACCCTGAAAGTTCATGTCAAGGGCAGGGGAGACAGCTCAGGGGGTAAAAGGACTTGTTGCACAAGTGTAAAGACCTCATTTCGGATTTCCGGAACCCGTGTAAATCCTGATGCAGTAGAACTCATCTGCTGGCCCAGCAGTCAAAATATGAGATAAAGGTGGGGCATAGGAGAATTCCTGCAAGCCATGGGTTGGGCGGGCTAGCTAGCTTGTCTTATGCGGTGGTGAACCAGAGACTCTGTCTCAAACAAGGTTGGATGGAAAGGACTGACATCAGTGGTTGTCCTCTGACTTCCAAACACCATGGCACACATACATTTGCGCACGCACGCTCGTGCACACACGCGCGCGCGCGCGCGCGCGCGTGCACACACACACACACACACATGCACGCATGCACACACACTTTAAAAAAACAATTTGAGACTTAAAACCCTATTTTGAAGTATTAAGTAGAGCTAGGTGGGACCTTTAAGAGGGACTGGGTCCCGAGGCCTCTTTCACCTACAGATGGATTAACCTGATTATGGTAGGATAGATTCATTCATGGGTTGTGGGGGCATGGCTTTGCTAGGGAAGTACATACTTTGCCTGCTTGTTCTTGTTATTTCCTGCGTAACTCTATCATGACCCAGAATAAAAACCTTCTCTTGCCGCTAAGCTGACACCTGTGCCGTGTTCTTGGACTTCCAAAATCATGAAAGCATAAACCACTTTTTCTCATATGGCATTTAGTAATAGCCAACTAAAGGGGGTTAGCACAAATACCAAATACCTGAGGTTTCTTTTCTCTCGGTTGTATGTTTAACATCTGTTGAGGTGCCGGAGTACCTCATTAAAAAGGAAGAAGTAAATGCCCTGCAGAATAATTAGAAGAGTGTAGAATACAAAATGGGGTCTATTCTTGTAGCACAGGTACCAGTAGTAAAAGGAAGGCCCATTATATGTCATCCGTCATCTCCAAGAAGATGAATATCAAAGAATGAAAACTGGAGAAGGGACAGTCAGGTGTTATCAGGGTCACTTCACTCTTCTGTGTTGGTGCCATTTATATTGGTCTTTAGATGAGAGAAACCATCCCTGACCTGCTGCTTTACAGGGATGGACAAGTCGAGGATAGAGACACGCAGATCCTGGTGGTGGAGAATGTGGTGAACGATGGGATTGTTTTGGAAAGCCCCTGCTCACTGTGTGCAGTGGTGATTGGTTTTTGACCCTCTTGTTTCCTTTCATTTGCTGTGAGCCCAGAGTCCATACCTTCTGCAGGGAGAAGTGATCCTTTATGAACCACATTTTAGAAAAAGTGCTGTGTATTTATGGCCACTAGAAATCTGTGTTTAATTTCAGGAAAGAAAACACAAAAGCAAGGTGTGAGTAGTTTTGAGGTATGGATTCGGTGTTCTGTAGTTAATACCTTTTATTCTGGAGTTCCAGGTTACAAATTCACACCTGAAAATTATTCATTCTATTAACTAATAAGGTCAGTTATCCCTGTGGGGCAGAAATGAGAATCAGGAAGAGAAGTACTGACCTGCTCAGGGTGAAAATTTGATCACTGTTTTACTCTACCCAGGAAAAAAAAAAAAACCAAATTACTAAAACATGCAACATCCTGTTCTCAAAATTGTGACCTGACATGATTTCAGTGACCTTTTCTCTGTTCACATGCTATCTCTTGAGTTCAGAACTTACTTTTGTTTCTGGCATTTGAAATATAGGATAATCATACTAATTGGTAAGAAGTCAGGGAAAAATCAATATAATGTTTGCAATATGTTTCAAACTTTCCTGACACAATTCTTTAGTCATTTGTGGTATTTAATTTGAGACTAGAAAAAATTGTATCTGTGATGAGGGCTTAAAGATATTGAGCAATTAATATAAATTCAAATATTCAGAGCTATACAATAAAACATTATTGGACCCCATACTACCTGTACCATAAGTATAAAATAAATGAAAATTGAGTAATAGGTAAATGATATAAATAAATAAGGATGTGCATCTTTCCATTCAGGGGAATAGAAAAGGCTCTGAGCATTTACATAAAGAGGGTAGACAGAAAGGAGTGGACTGATCAGGTAATGAGACTCCTGATAAGTCACGCAGAGACTGGAAAGGCAAGTGAGAAGTTAGAAGTAAGGGAAGCCCTGGCTCACATGGGCTAGGAGGGATAGGGGTTGGAGTCAACAGGTAGATTCTAGAAGCACCGTGACCTGTCCCATTGAGTGTGGAGTACAGAAGACACTGCTGCTATGCAGGTCATCTTCTATATCAGTCAAGGTTCTCTGGAGGAACAGACCAATTGGGTGGACATCAGTGGAGATGATAGATAGACAATAGAGATACAGATAGATGCATGGGGATTTGTTCGATTGTCTTACTGAGGAGCTCAACATTGGCCATCTGCTGGAAACTGAGAGAACCTGACAGCCTTTCAGTTTTAGAAGCTTCTCCTTCCGCAGTCCACATCTCATACTAAAGGCCCAGACATTCCTTAAAGACCTGCTAATAAGGGTCTACATGGAAAATGTGATGACATTATGACCTGACACCCACATGTCATGGCAACACTACAGACATACACTCGGGGCAGACAGACTTTGCATATACTGGCTAGTTTTCTCTGCCTTCACTTTCATTCCATCTAGGCCATTGCATAGCAGCTTCTACACCCAAACTCAGCCTTTTCCTCTCAGTTCCCACCCCACATGAAATGGGAACACTCTCACAGGCACCCCTAGTGGTACACTGTGTAAGCCTCCGGCATTTCTCAATCCAGGCAAAGTGAAAAAACCAAACATCACACTTTCCAGTGTAGAAAAAGGAGAAAAGGGATCATTGTCCCTTTCTCTCCCACACTTCACTTTCCATTGTGCCCTGTGCACACCACACGGGAAAACAACTGACCCTAGAAACTGGGAATAACAGATGCACAGCTTGGACCTCTATGTTCTCTATGTTTGAGATGAGCTCTGAGGGTGGACAGGTCCAAACCTGGGAAACACAGCACCCCAAATACCTTACTATAGATTGTTTCATAAGCCCATATTGTACCAATTTATATATTACATGTGGAAAAATAAAAATAATGATCTTATAGAAGTTGAAAGTAGGGTTGGTAGTTATCAAAAGAGTAGGAGGGAGGGTGGGAAATGGTGATGTTAATTAATGGGTTCTAAGTTATTAAGTGAATAATAGCAAGGAGTTCTGTGATGCTCCTGCCCAGGATGGCCACTACAGATATTGACAATGTATGGTTTCACAAAGGTAGAAGGAAAGACTTTAGACCTTTTCACTATAAATAAATTACAATCAACTGAGCTAAATGATATGTTTACCATGATATATATATTATAAAATATATGTACATATCCAAACATAGGATATTCCATAAATATAAATAGCTTTTTTCTCATGTATCAATTCAAATTGATTCACCAAAATATGCATTCAGTTGGAGGGACTTTTGTATCCATCCAACTTCATCTAATGTCTGTCATGTTGACTGACTCATCTGTTTATCACCACAGCTCCCCCAGTAGAATGCAGGCTTCTTAAAGCCAGACATGCTGTCTTTTGATATATTCATCACTAGAGCATGTCTAGCCCATAGTAAGTCCTTAGCATGTGTTTATTAAGAGAATGAAAGTATGAATGTGGGTATACTTTAAGATGAGCCTAATACTTACATTTAAATAGTGTTTGCTGTTTGCCAAGCACAGTTCTTACAACTTTAACTTGTAATAAAATAGGGTGGACACCATCATTTTCCTCTCTATATGTGAGGGAACTGAGGCTCAGAAAGATCAAGTGATGTGTCCCAAAGTAATGAGAGACCTGGACCAGGAATGCATCCTATTCTCTCTCTAAAGTCCACACTCTTGTTTCTAATATTTTATTGCATTTTAAAATAATATAAAAGTAAAAACCAGGTAAAAATAATAAAATAGGAAAAAGTCAATTTTAAAACTTCATAATACCTGGAATAATCTGTGACATAAGCCCAGGGAATACATTCTATGTATCACTTGTAGCATAATTCTACATTTAAAATCTCACAGAAGTGCTCATTGTTGGGAAGTATTTTTTGATCTGCTGATAATTATTTGTCAAGAATAGTGTCACCGGAATATTTGTTAGAAGGACACACACAGAAGGGGAACAAGTGATTGACAGTGGTGAGAGCTGCCAGGTCTGAGCTTCATAGCTTCTGGTCTGTAAGTGTTTGAGGAAAGTGAAATGGGATGAGAATGAGATTCTCGCTCTGTGCTAGAGGTGAACACACCAGTTACTGGGGGACACTGAGGCAATCTGGAGACTCAGAACTGAGGGCACCAAGCAGGATCATTTGCCCCTCCTTTTAAAAAAATTACCTTGAATTCTCTTCTCATCATGCATCATATTTATGGAAATGTTTGACTGCACTCCATGGTAACATACTGTCACAAAGAATAAAATGCAACCCTTGCTTTAAAAGTGTTTGTAACTTATTGGAAATGCTTTAAATTAACATCATATTAGCATATTAACACATCTGTGAAAGTTGGCATCTCTGGGGTCTGGGGTCCCTCCCAACTAAATTCAAATTCTGCCCCCAGGACTGATACTATGTGACCATAAGAAACAATATTTAACTTTCCTATTCTTCTGAATCCTCATCCCTAGAGTAGAGAAGACAGGGGTTGGGGATGTAGCTTGGCAGCACAGCAGTTGGCCTAGCGTTCTCAAGGCTTTACATTGAACCCAGAGAAATACAAAAACAAAAATATAAATGTATAATTAATATAATACAAAAATATATACCTTATAGATTATTAAAAATATCAAATGCTTTGGCATTTATTACATACTTAAAACAATGCCTAAGCACGGTCTCTGTAAGTGTCATTGTGTGTGTGTATGTGTGTGTCATATATCAATTAAACATGTAATACCTGTAATTAACTATTGTGCTTCCCACGAACACTTTGCTCTGCTTTTTTTTTCTCCTTAAACTTCTTTTCTTTTGTAATTCCTTGCTTCTTTATTTAACTGTAGCTATTGGCTGAAAATCAGCTCATGTGTTTACCCTGGCTCAAATAACACCTTTACCATATCATAATTAATTGATGCTACTAGATTTACTTAGCCACATGCTTCCATCTCCCAAAGCGCATACTGGATAATTTTGCATTCTCAGCCCCCATACGGCACCTAGAATCTAGAACAGAAATTAAATTTTCCCCAAACACAAACAATCAAACACTGCTTGCTGCATGTAAACCAATGGAGACTCAAGAGAGATGCCACACTGTCGAAGAAGAGGACCTCAGGCTGCCTCCCAAAGAAGCTTTAAAGGACTTTTGTCTTTGTGAATTGTCAGCTGTCTGCCTAACACTTAGCATTATTAGCTAAGAATGTAGGTTAAGAGACACACCAAGAATTGGTAACTGCTTAGGAGTTGATTCCATTTAAGACCCATCTATGCAAATGGATGTTGATATATGCTCAGAGTCATGGCTGAGTGTGGCAGGACTCCCCTGAGCACACCACAGCTCTAGTAAGAATCATGGTGACTTGAAGAGCCATCTGTATACCTATCTTCCAAACAGAAGGGCACTTCAATTTTCTATTTTGTGATAGACACATTAAAGTAGTCCTAAATTGGCTTCAGACTAGATAAAACAAAATATTAATGTCAATACACAGGCTGGCTATTCACCATTAGTAAAACGTGATAGGGCTGTTAGGTTTAGCAAAACATTCATATAGGACATCTTACTTAATATCAGTTTAAGATAAATAATGAATGAATTTGAATATAAATTCCATGAGACATTTGAGACATATTAATATTAAAAATATTCTATAATTTGAAATTCAAATGGGTGCCTTGTATTTAATCTGGTAACTTGGTTTTGAAGCCGCAGGAGGAACATATTCCAACCCTACTATTCTGCTAAGATCTGAAGTACTGGCACTCAATATTCTTTAACCATGTAGTACAACATCTCATGATTTTTTTCATAGCATTTCTTAAGACTCCTTATCTAATGGTCAAGTCTCCTCCTGGAGCAGAGTAGCAATATACGAGACAAAAGGAAATGCAATGAAGATCCTTTAATGTGATGTTGTGCCCCCGTTTTTTTATTCTGTACCTTCCTATGCAGTTCTTGGGTGTTTAGTGAGGGCCAGTAATATATTTAGTTAAATAGAATTTATGTTTGTAAGTACAATCATGAATGTTATTGTCCATGCAAAAATATAAGAGAATAAGACATTAGCATCTCAATTCCCTTTTTTATCTCAGTTCACAAAGAAGACATTTTATGATATAGAATGAGGGTCTCATTTTTCTACCCCTGGACATATTACCTGTGATATGACCATCACATTTCCAGCTATATTTCTTGCCAAAACATCCTAATAGGCTTCATTGTGGTATTTGTTAAGTTTGACATATTCTGAATCCCTATAAGGCCTGGATCTCTGTGTTCCCGGAGGAGCCACCAAGTACATTCTAAAGGGTTAGAGTAAGCCAACTGTGGTGCCATGAACAGAGAGAGAGAGAAAAGAGGGGAGGGGAGAGCATGTTATTTAGATATTTAGAGGAGAGCAGTTGTAGCAGAAATCTTAACAGTTCTTATTAATAAAAACAAACTTGAGCCAGATATTGGGATGAACACTGGAAGATCAGAGAGCCAGAACAAGCCACAGCTATCTCACCTCGCCGGATCCTCAGCTGGTCTTGCTTCCTCAGACTGGAAGCCTCTATGTCCTCATATCCGAATGACTCTCAGCTGAACTGCTGCTAGAAGCCTGAATGCTTAACCAGGCCAAATGCTTCTCCAGGCCAAATGCCTAACCACGCCAAAATGCCTCTCCAGGGCAAATGCCTCTCCAGGGCAAATGCCTCTCCAGGGCAAATGCCTCTAGTTTCTGGTCCTCACGCCTTATATACCTTTCTGCTTTATACCGCCACTCCCTGGGATTGAAGGCTTGCTTTCTGGGATTAAAGGCGTGTGTCACCAAGCTTGGCTGTTTCCAATGTGGCCTTGAACTCACAGAGATCCAGAGGGATTTCTGTCTCTGGAATGCTAGGATTAAAGGCGTGTGCTACCACTGCCTATCCTCATGTTTAACATTGTGGCTGTTCTGTCTCTGACCCCAGATAAGTTTATTAGCGTGCACAATATTTTGGGGAACTCAATACCACAAATCTGTGGATGTGACTCACCAGCTTTCACCAGGCATCCGACTATCATGTTGGAGTCACAGCCACAGAGAAGGCAGATAGGAGCTTGGTTCCCCATGCCACTCAAGTTCCTCCAGGCTGGGATTTAATGGATACAGCATAACTACAGCCAGCTGCAGCTCAGCATACCCTTCCTTGCTTTCATCTCTGGGCATCTCGGTTTGTATGAATGATCCAAGACTGACGATGTCTCCTTTTACTCTACCTACTTTCTAATTGTTGAGTCTGTTGCTTTCTGTCAACGGTGAGTGGTATGGGCAGAAACATATGTTGTTGGCAAGGAAGGTAACCCTAACTGCGAACAGACAGAAATAAACAACATGTGAGACAGCATTGCCATGGGACTGCTTTCTATATTGCCGGCTCATAGGTGGTGAGTTATACATATTTAATATCCTCCAAAAGCTAAAATTTACTGCACGCATGAAATTAGGTTTTAATATGTTAATGTTCTATCAACAGTGGAAATCTAGACTTATCATGAGAAGGAAAGGAATACCTATGAGAATGTGAGCTAATGATGGTCTTTGTTCTGAGAGAAGCCTAAGAGGGGTAAAACCAATCTATAGAATAATGAAACCTAAACGCAGGGACATTGTAGTTCCGTATTACCTTTAATAATGTGATAACTGCTTAGAGGATGAGACTGGTATCACCATCTAAAGGCGTGAGTCCAAGTTAAATAGCTTGAAATCTTTGGTTCTCTTGGGCCTGGGACTTCCAGGCTGATTGGGAGCTTTCCAAGACCCTCCATATTGAAGGTAAGCATCATTGTGTTGCCTCTGCCATGTCAAACAGTGATTGAATGAATTCACTGGCTCATTTATCACCAAGTCTCCAAGATGCATTCTGTTTATTTCAGGGACAAATGCTTCTCATCATTGTAGAGCCTTTTAAAAGCACTTTGAGCCATAGACACCCAGAAATTTGCTATTTCATCTCTGCTCTGTGAAGTGCTTTATTTCTAGAAATTAAAATGAGAGGCAAGTCTCTTGCCCTGGAAAAAATGAAATCACTATCTGGTGTTGATGCAGCTGACATTGCCCCCAATTCACTACTTATGTCAATTTCTTCACAAAGTGGCAAAGAACTTGATTATTTTATTTATAGAAATTTCATTTGAGGAAGCCTAATAACCAAGATATTTTGTTTCCATGATGTTCTCTGGAGAAGAGCAGTCAAGAAACATTAGACTACTGCCTATCTATGTACAAGAGGTCATATCTGGGTGGCTGTCCCATTCACATGTCTTTGTAGTCACTGGGGTTACACCCACATGAAAGTCATAGATGTGTTTCTGCTGTTAAATCTGTCCGCAGATTCTTAGACAATGTTCATTTATCTTTTCTCTACATCCATGCCAAGCTTTGGTTCTGTTTGGTTTATTATCGCTCTTCCTTTTTCCCTTAATATACATCCAATTATTTTGTACATGAGATAATGTAAAAATGAGACACATTTGGCTCTTTCCCACTGCTTAGCAGAAGGACCAGTATAGAATGTGTGCCAAATATACATTCTGTGGATGTTTTTAGCCTGTGTTTCCCAGTGCAAGCTAGAAATGTGTTCAAATGTGCATTTGTAAGTGATGAGTCTCAGAGCGCAGAGCTGTAGAGATGAGGATGGCAGGCCCCCGTCTATTCTACTCTGCTACCTGTCATGATGTTAGTGTGACGGTCTCTTCACACCTTTCCTTATCGCTATTCCTGAGTCATACAGCTTCCCCAATGTCTCTCTTCCTCAGGTGATTCTGTCAGTTGAGAATGATAAGTACTCACAGACAAGAGTATGTAGAGCATATGTGTGGAAGGGGTTCTCAGGGGGAACTCAGGGGGAACTCAGAGGGTAGATGTCAAATAGTAAAATTGAGATCAAAACAACACATTTTATGTAAATAGTCTCTATTTAAATCAAAGACAAACGATTTTACCATCTATAGAAAGTAAAAGCTGTGTCTTTCTGTAGGTGCAATTTGATACAATTTTGCAAAGAAGTTAATTATTGTTGCTCATTTGGATTTCTTGATAGTGGATAAATGTTTAGCTGAATGATGCAAAAACTTTGTTCACATGTTATACTTATTCAGGAAATGTTACTTTCTTATGTGTTCAACAAACTAATGATTTGATAGTTAATAGTTTTCACACAATTAAGAAGCTAGTAATAGTAATAATTTAAAGGTCTAAAATGTAATTATAACAAAATCATAGAACACTCAAGTATATTATATTCACTAAATATAAAGCATTATGAATTACAGTCATGTTGTTAGGTATTTAAATTACTTTTCCAGTTGTTCAAGGTCATTCATTATAATGAAGAAGCAAATCCAGTTAGAGGCAACATTTTAAAAATTATTTCCTAAAATGTCATTTAAATCATATTCAATCATTTCATGAAATTAAAAGTGTTTTCAGCCAGATATCTAATTGTCAATATACAAGTCATCTTTGGGTTTCATTTGCTACATCTTAACTTCTCTCTATATATAAATTTAAGAACTAATAAATTTCTTACATTTTAAATTTTACTTGAAAAGTCTGTGTATTACATAAAATTTTGCTAAATTTTTAAAGGCCGTGTATTTGTACACCCCCACACCTCCAAATCCACTAACTGATGGTACATGCATATAGTATAAACTCAAATAACAACAAGTTTTATGGAGTAGACTGATATTCTTGTCAGTGATACTGAAGCCCTTGCTAGTCTTCTCCTCCAGTAATTACTAAAAGTTTTATATTAATCTTAGCAAATATTTGTATTTGCATGAAGTACATACACACACATGTGCACATGACTGCACACTGTCATTTGAATGTAGATGGTATTATTTGTACACGGTATCCTTTGCAACTTCTTTTCACATTGAAGAATGCATTGTGAGCATCCCTAAAGGTTAGTAGGGAAGGGCTTCCTTTTTAGTCTATATAGTAAAACTGATTTAATTTTACCCCATGCAAGGTGTTTCAATTGCTTTTAATCATTACAGTTATAAAGGATGCTGGTATATGAAAGTTGTATTTATATTTATATAAACTATATAGTTAGTGGGTATAGACAGTGACTTTACTAGTTCACAGTGATGCTGATGTTCTGAGAACCACTATGCCAAGAATCACCTGTTAATGCCTTGGTTACCTCATTGGTATTCTAGGATCATGTACATTTTCTGTAACAGGACTTTTCTGGATGTCTGTTCCTATAAGCACAAGTGACATGAAATCTTAACAAAACTTTCCTGTTATTGCAGCTTTACACAAATTACCTGAAACACAAGATTACCTTCTAAAATGCTTCATTGATATAAATCTAAACTCTTAATTGATACTTATTCAGTGATTATTATTGTCTTATGTCAGGAGCCTTCTTCTCCTAGCTTGTCTTAATGATTAGATGACAAATACGCAAAATGTCTCTATATTATACAGTGTCATACAAATATAGCAACTCATAGTCACATAGAGTTACAAACATAACCATGTCACAGACAAAAGTGGAGCATCCAGATAGTGACCAGAGTAAACAGATCTAATTACTCCACAGTTGATGGTATAAAGAATTTCAGGCCGGGCAGTAGTGGCGCTTGCCTTGAATTCCAGCACTCGGGAGGCAGAGGCAGGCAGATCTCTGTGAGTTTGAGGCCAGTGTGGTCTACAGAGTGAGTTCCAGGACACACTCCAAAGCTACACAGAGAAACCCTGTGTCAAAAAACAAACAGAAAAAGAATTTCAGATATTTCCTATAATTTTCTTTTTTTAATTTGATTGATATACAAAGTACTGAACTACTAAAGACTTTATTTTATGACTTTAAGGAAAGAGTACTTCAGAAGACCCTGTCACCCTCAGCACCAAAGACAGTCATAAACACACATACTAGAGCTGCTGGGCTCATGGTCATACACACAATCTCAACCTAAACTCCACAGGACAAAGTGATGCTTAGGGCTGCATTGGTGATCAGGGTACCAATGAGTTAGGAAAATCTTTGAGGCAGTATAAGAGTCTGTACTAAATTCCTTAGAGTCTTTCAAATCCCCTAATCAGACAATCCCTAATCAATGTTTTTCTATTGAATGTGTCAGGGTGTACATTCAATATACTTGCCAATCGGAATAATTGTGGTTATCATTTTCCCCTACACTAATATCCCCATCTTTCTGCTTCTTATTCACACTGCTGCTTACTGCCCCCGACTAGAATAAGGAAGCTGATTATGTAGAAGCAAGTCAGTATTTAGAAAGTGTCTGCCAAAAACGTGTGATACTCCTGCAAATACTTATAAAATGAGATTAAGAAGAAAGAAAGTGAAGTGCCTAAAAAGAACAGTGTGAAAGCAAGAAAAAATTCAAATAACTTATAAAACCTTCCCCATGATTCTACACACCATCTTCTGCTCTCTCTCCTCCACTTTCATACTTACACACATAAACACATATACTTAAAGCAGGTATATTACCATTTATATATGTGTGTGTGTGTGTGTGTGTGTGTGTGTGTGTGTGTGTGTGGTCATGGGAAGAAATTTGACTTCATTGTAGACATAACTCAATTATTGGAGAGTCTTTTTTTTTTTGGTTTTGGTTTTGATTTTGGTTTTTCAAGACAGAGTGTCTCTGTGTATCTTTGCACCTTTCCTGGAACTCACTCTGTAGCCCAGTCTGGCCTCAAACTCACAGAGATCCACCTGCCTTTGCCTCCTGAGTGCTGGGATTAAAGGCATGCACCACCACTGCCCAGCCCTATTGGAGAGTCTTTTAAGCAACATCTAACTTACCTTTTTAAAAGGGCAGCTGACTTTTCTATGAAGAATATAACTTGGGAGGCCAAAAGATAAGCAAGATCGAAGTTGGTAGCAAGATTATGGGAGAAATTCCCAGTTTATTTTGGCTGTATTTGGTTGAAATATCAACTAGAGACTTGAGAGTGTTAGTGTATAGATAAGAAAAAGGAAAACTTAAGTGGAAAATGAAATTTTAGAGTACACACATGATTTTGAAGGCAATAAGATAAAGTGCAGTCAATGATTATCAAACTTATCTGTTCACTAGAAAAAATAAATTAGCAATGCTCATACACAAATGCAAACTTGTGGAATTAAAACATCAGGGAAAGAACTGAAGCAATGGTGACTTTTTGAGGATTGACTCAGGTGGTCAATGAGGGCTTAGAAACTTTATTGAAGAGAGAATTAACCCTAGACACGTACAAAGAAAAAGATTAATGATGAACACACTGAGATTAAATCATGGATGCCAACATTATTTAGACATTTAATTGGGAACAGTTCTGCAGCAATGAAAATAACTGATCTTGAGATCACAAGTAATGACACATTCTGAGGGACTCATATACAAGGCTGTCATTATCATTTACACAGCACAGTTCTCAACATAGGCTCTCTAGAGCATTTGGGGCAACTGGGTTTTTGGTCATCCAAGCAGCGTTGGATATGGGTTCCATTTTGTAGGATGTTTCTTAAATCAAATCACTTATTAGTATTAGTTAGTTACTTCCACAAGCCTTGTGCCACGGTTGCCCTATCATATCTTACAGGCAGGGCAGCATTATAGGGATTGTGGCTTTTTGATGTTTACATTTTCCTTTTGGTAGCCTTCAGAGTACCTTTCTGTACCAAAGATGCTAGAACATGGGGATCAGGCACCTGCACAACTTCCTATGTTCAATGAATTGTGTAGATATTACCTTTGGCAATGGGGCTTTGCCATCCTTTTTGTGGCGAGTACCCTATAGCCTTGACAGCAGCCTGGGTAGCTTGGGGATTCCCATGGAACCCCATTGGCCAACAACTCAGTTAGACATATCCCAATCCCAGTCCTGAAAGTTTTATTTGGTGAATAAGAGATGGCCAGTTAGGTCTCTGCCTCCCGCACTGTTTGGTAATTTCATTTAGACAGTCTTCATATATCCATATATTTTTGGAAGCTTCAACTGTTTCAGGTTTCCATACTATCCCTCAGATGACCTTTAATTCTAACCGTCTCTATGCTTCCTAAACATTTCAAGATTTGGTGCTAATTAAAAAGTGCAATCTGTTTTGTCATAGCTGATTAACTACTAGCTATTATTAGCTTAGCATTTTTTTTTGCATAGCCTCAGCTAGAAGTATTCCTTTTTATTAGAAGTTGGAGAGTCTATCTAGTTTTTTTTTTTTTTACTTCAGTAGTTAATTATGAAAGTATGTTCTATATCTACTTAAGAGATTATAGAAAACCATCAGTCAACTGCAGGGAAACAGGATATTACCTTATTCCTATCCATCCTTTGTCTTTTTTCAGCCTTTCTTCCAATCCTCTTCTCAGATATCTAACATTACTTCTTTGCTAATAACCACCGAATTACAACTCTCACCTTAAGTTCAATTATGTTTCACTAGGATAATTCAAAGTTCCAGCTGCATGTGACAGCATCAGACATTTACTGATATCTCACATTCCACATGCTGAACAGAAAACCAGTTGGAAAGCTGTCTTAGTTGTCCAAATGAGATTCATAAAGAGGGGCAAAGAGGGGACACTGGATTAATACACACTGGACTTGATTTGTGTGATCTAGTGGTTGAGGAGAAACATGGTGACACTGAGGTGCAGATGTCAAAGATACAGGAAGAAGTATAATGTAGATTCACTAGTTTGTAATCTAATTTTAAAAATACTACATAAAGGAAGTTTGACTAGGAATATCCTACATGGTTGACAATGCTGCTCCCAGAATACATGAGTTACTAACATAGATTATCTCCCTGTAAGTTAATTTGGTGCTAATGAAAGAGTGATTTGACACAAATATATATTGTATGTGTAAAGCAATCTATTTTGTCACAGATGATTAATTACTAGCTATTATTAGCTTAGCATTTTTTTTTTTTTTTGCACAGCATTAAATAGTGGTATTCTTTTTTGTCTTGTTTTGTTTGTGTTTTGGTTTTTTCAAGACAGAGTTTCTCTGTGTAGTTTGGTGCCTCTCCTGGATCTCACTCTGTAGACCAGGCTGGCCTCGAACTCACAGATATCTGCCTGCCTGTGCCTCCCAAGTGCTGGGGTTAAAAGCATGTACCACCACCACCCAGTGTGGCATTCTTTTTTCATTAGAACTTGGAAAGTCTAGCTAGTTATTTTCTTCATGGACATTATTATTTTCAGGGAGCCCTCAAAGGTCATCAAAACAATGTAGGCTACTATCATTGCTCTTGGTTGCCCACTGTAACCAGACAGTATGACCCTGTTGCTGAAAACACTGGTCGTCTGAAACTTCTTACATGACTCACTTACATGATGCAGAAGATGCTATTCAGGCTGCTGAGCAAATGAGACACCAATGGTCTTACCCAGAGATGGACCCTGGAAGCTGCAACAGTGATCAGCTTGGCAAGATACGCAGATAAATACAATAATGGCATGAAAGTTGTGGAGATCACCAACCACTTTCTGCTTGTTCTCCATAAGAGTCTTGTCAAAAGCCCATAACTGGGGAGATCATATGTGCTTGGAAGGAGGTTACTGCTGTTGCTTTACTAAATGGTCATGCTGTCAAATTGCATTCTAAATATTTATATCCACACCCACAGACTTGTTTGGCTCTCAGCTTTGCTCAGAGAATCTTTTTTTCAGAGACTCAAATGATAAGTGCTGAGTATAAAAAACTCTGAGTGTTCATCTATGGGCTGTTGAAAATATAAATCGGGAATGGGACATCATTCCTAAATTTGATATATTCTAGTACCAGCTTTTGTTGTGAGAAGTTTATTGAGATTCCATTTTTATAACAATATGAAGAAAATATATAGCTAATAACTTAGTACGATAGGTTATTCTAATTCTAATATTTGCTTGTCTTCATATTCTTAACACACACAATCTTTATAGTTCAGCATTTTTCAATTCTCTATCATTTTGGAATGTACCTTTGCTTCTCTTCTAATATCATCTCTTTTGCTCAGTTTTCTCCTCCTCAACCTGATCACAGCCATGTGATTGTCCTCAGCATCCCACAAACATTGTATTGAACAAAGGAATTGGACTTGACTTGTTTGGGTGAGAGTCCAACAATTTACAAATTACTAATTAGAAAGTTTTTGCCAATAAAAGCTTTATATAGCTTTATTCAAAAACAGAAGAAAGAAGCTAATTTTCCATACATAAGTACTTGGAATAACAGGGACAGCAATTTTAATGTTCTGTGTAAACCCAAAGAGAAGATTCATGAGTTTTATTTCCATTTGGACATTGACACTATGGAATCTGTGAGTGGTTCTCCGGTACATGTTGTGATGGAGAATGTAACTAAAGGAGTAATTGTCTTTCACATTGTTGTTTTAATTAGTACCAAGTTAAGGTACAGAGCCTATTTCATTGTTGGGACTCACTAA
>CABHPP010141895.1:0-32230 GCA_902168425.1 Peromyscus attwateri | reverse complement strand
CACACCACACATCACACACCACACCAAACACACACCACACACATACACATCACACACACACAAATTCATACACACATACACATCACATCAAACACACATACTCATACATACACCACACACACACACACACACACACACACACACACACACACACACACACTCAAATATACAGGAGTGTACCCAAAAACTATTTAAAAATAAAATCAACATCACACTGTACCCACACACATATATATAAAACAACTGTGCATCCACTATAATGCATACTGAACACTCTGATTCAATTGGTCCATGCTGGGGATGATATGCATCTCTAGTGTAGTCCAAGGGTGGTAATACTGCTCATCTACAGTCATACAATCTGTAGCTTGTTCTCATGTCTTTGGTGGACTGGAGAAGAAACTCACTGTGTATCTAAGTTACTCTCTGGTCTTCACTATAAGAACAGAAAAATAATATCAGAATTTATAGAGCTTGAAAATATGACTAACATCTTCTCTGCTCTGGGAAGAATTCGCTAGGCAGTGGCTTCCAAGCACTGAGGTTTCCTAGCCTCCCGAAGAGATGGCAAGGTATATGTTTCCATCAACGACCATATAAAATACATTTTTGGCTACATTGGAAACATAAGTTGATACCCCCAATGCAAAAAAAAAAATTGAAAGCCTAAGTGTTCCAAAATGCAAAACTTCTTTAGCACTAGAATGATACTACAAGTCAAAATTTCCACATCTGCTTTATAGATTTTACATATATATGTAACACCATGTATGTAGTATGTATGTATGATAGGAGAGCCATGTCTAGGAGCAAAAGAGAGTTAGCAGGAGGGGGAGGCAGAGGGCAAAAAGTGTGGAGGGAAAAACTTGATGTGGAATATATACTTAAATTAAAGTGTTCTTCTCTGTACAGTGAACACACACAGTGAAAAGATGTTTTCGGATTCTATACCTGGCCTCATATGACAGGTCACAATTGCATGCAAATGCACTAAAAATATTACATGAAATTATCTTCAGACTGTAGGTATAAAGTATGTATGAAATATAAATGGGAAAAAAACCCACATCTAAAACCCTTCTGGTCCCGAGCATCTTTGATGAGGGCTGCTCGATCTACACCACAGGAGAACTGTAATGATCAGACAAGTGTTTCCTCTTACAAATGTCTATTCACAGAAGACCTAACCTTACAGTAGAAAGAAGTCCTGCTGCCCTCCTTAACCCCCAAGAAGTTAAATAGTGTTAAGAGGGGAGGAGGAAGAGAAAGGGAGGAAGAGGACGAGAAGAGGAGGGAGGAATACATTGAGGAAGGGGAGGAGGTGAAGGTATGGTTAAAAGGAATAGCAGTGGGGTAGAGACAGCCCTGGTGCTGCTGAGCTGTTGCTCCCCATCTCAACCTCTTCTGCCACAAACAGGCCACAGGAGCATTCCTTCATCAATGAGCAGTGGCCTAGAAAGACCTCTACAATACACTGTTTCCTCTAATTCCAAAGGAAAGGCAGAAACATCTCAGTAAAGGAAGGTGGCACCCACCTTACCCAAGTGAGGGGATTCGTGATCGCTGTAAGACTCTCTGCACAGACCCCAGGAGTCCTTTGACATAATATAAGAGGAAAAGCATCTCCACTTCTACAACATTCTTACCAAAAGAGAATGGCTTAATCACAAGAAAATGTCAAAATCTCAAAATGAGCTTTTGCTACAAAGTAACTGGCCATATGCTTTAGAAGTGTCAAGTTTTGAAAGACAAGAATGTCTAAGAGATTGTCACATCCTGAACATTGAGAAACAGTGACTAAATGTAATGTGGGATCCTGGGGTGGGGGGGGAGGCTGTTCTCAGATGACAGAGCAAAGAGCTCAGTGGAAAGGGGGAAATTAAAATAAACTTCACAGTGCGGTGAATAGTCATGCTATCCGGCTAGCTTCCTGGTTTTTACAGTTTTCATGGTTACATAAGATGTTATTATTGGAGTTAAGCTCGGTGTGGGAGACACTCGGATGATCTGTACATTTCTGAAACTTCCCTCTAAATCTAAAATAATACCAAGGAAAAGGCTAAAAAAGTAAATTACTGCTCCCTGCCTCGGAGATAGAGCCCCGGAAGCCATGTCCCATGGGAGATGTTGTGGCAAAGGGAAAGGCTGGGCGCTCTGTACACTCTCTTCGATCTGGATTTTCTCACACCTAAGAGAAGACAGCTCACCTGGGCTCCCGCTGTGCTGTCCACCTGCCATGTGCTTACAGGAATGTGAACCTCAAGAAGGACAGTAGTAGGGGCTGGGGAGACAACTCAGCGGTACGGGCACTGGCTACACAAGCCTGGGACCCGAGTGTGAACCCCCAGCACTGACGTAAAAAACCAGCTGTGCTCACATGTGCCCGTAGTACCTGTACTGTGATGGGTAGCAATGGACGGCTGCTAGCGTCTGCTGGCTGGAGTCCCAGACCCAGGTTTAGCGAGAGGCCCTGTCTCAGACAATAAGGTGGAGAGTGATAAAGCAAGACTCTTCCTCGGGCTTCCTGGTGTGTGCACTTCTGTGCACATAAAGCATACACACATGCATTCACACTCCACACACACCATAGATACACAAACACAAACCAAGAAAAGAACAGTTAAGTAATATGCTAGCTTGTAAGAGCCTGGAAAGAAAAGAATTATTTATAAAGACAAAGCACAGCAAGAGACAGAAATTAAAGGTTCTCTCATCCTACATAAAATTGGTGGGTGTCAGGAGTCAGAAGTCATGTGAGGACAGAATTCATTACATCATCAGTTACTATGGAAGACAAACCAAAGACAATTACACCCCACCTCCTCCACCCAGCTCAGGACATATTGCAGAGGCACAAATCCCCTGGATTTACCCTCAAAAGTGGCCAGAGAGATGGCTCTTTATATCAGTCACTGTGGTAGCAACATAACTCAGAGCTATTTCATTGTTAATTCTTTCTTTAGTCTCTGGTGTTTGCAAGTGCAAAGTAAAGACCAGACGTTAAGTATGACTGATTTCAATAGACATTCCAAAAACAGAAAGGGAGGATAAACAAAATTCTTAAAAACAGAAAATTAAACAATGCCCACTGGAGTGAAAAAAAAGAAAGCATAGTGTCTCCTAATAGCTCCATTAATGATAGTAATTAACAATTATTGAGTGCCAACTGTATGTCATACATTGTACCAAGATCTCTGACTATGACAATTAGGCAGGAAATATACCTACTTCATACAGAAACCAAAGTTCAAAGATACAAAGTGACTAACTTTCTATAACACCTCTGGCTGATGGCAGATGCAGGGATGGAACCACACTGACCTAACACTACACTTGCTCTTCTGCTTCACAGCAGTGTGCCTAAGAAATGGTGTGAACCGTGGAGCTGCCGACAGCAGGAGAGGCTGAGGCTGCCAACATCACTGCAGCACAGACAAAGGCGCCATAGGCCTACCTGGGGACACAGGTGCTTTCGCTGTACAATGCCCGTCGCAGCCCATGTGTGTAACTGATCCAGAACTTCTCAGAGCCTCAATGCTCTGCCTGGGAAGGAACCGTGTTTTCAAAAGTAAGAAATACATGATGTTTGGGAAGGCTGCTTGCTAGTTTAGCACCAGTTACATTCACTTGTATTCTCAACATCAAGCTGGACTCATTCCCTAGCCTCCATATATATGTTATTCAAGTTCTGGACGTGAATAAAAAGGAACAAAGAGCTGAGCACTATCATCCATTGCTCTCTTCTTCCTGACTGGGGATACAGTGTGACCACTTTGGCCTTCTGTCCCTGATGCCGTGGCTTCCCTGGCAAATGCCATGTCCTCCTTGCCATGATAAAATGAGCCCGTTCAACTCTAAGCCTTAAATTGCCAGGTACTTCATCACAGGAGGGGGAAAAGGCACCAATACAGCCACTCCCGTGTTGCTAGGCAACCAGAATGACATCATATCTCAGCTCCTGTGAGCCATGCCACAGCAAGCCAGTGCAAGCTAGCCTGTGGTATGCCGACTTCGCTTCCTTTGGTACCTATCCAGAGGTTAGGTAGCTGCAGGGGAGGGGACAGAGCCTTGCTATCTTGTCCAGGAGATCTACATTGGCCTGACGTGCTCAACTGTTATTTGCCCACAAAAGAAAAGTAAAATTCTACCATTTGCCGCAAAACCAATTTAACTGGAGAAATTATTTTAAGTGAAATAAGCCAGATAGAAAGAGAAAAGGCTGAAGAAGATGACTCAGTGGTTTAGAGTACTGGCTGGTCTTTCAGAGGACCCAGGTTCAATTCCCAGTGCCCACGTGGCAGCTCTCGATTGTCTGTACCTCCAGTTCCAGGGGATCCAACACCCTCAGAAAATAAAGGGGGAAAGAGAGAAAGAAACATGCTTCCTCTTCCTTTCTCTCTCTTCTCCTTTCTCTCTCTCTCTATCTAATGTGGAAAAATTGTAAGTCCATTTTTATGGTTGGGCAATATTTGATCACTTCAGCTCAACATAGCAACCTTGGGAAAGACAGCAAGACCCGAGCGTCCTCCCACACACACTAAAAGAAAGCCTATCAACTACCCTCCCTCGAAGGGTACATTTAAAGGAAACAGAGTCAACAAACTAGAGACTTCATGGTCGTGCTTACTGTGGTGCTATTCTGAAAGCACAGAATGGTGAACAATAGAAATTAGGAAGAGTGTGTAGGTATGTGCAAAAAAGGGTGGGTGCATACTTGCACATATATGAAAATAGCACAACAAACACACTAACGTATGTAATTAAAACATGTTAACTTTTAAAAAGCATCAAGATCCAAAAGCACACTCTCCAGTCTTACTGATCCCTACTGTCTCTCCCCTCTGCAAATGTCAAGATGACAGGCATAAGCAAATTAAGCTGCATCTGCCAAACACACAGACAGAGCTCTTTCCCATCAAAGCTCTTCCTTGCTGGGAAGTATTTCATAGTGAGAACTTAAAGGAAGGCTAACTTCTGAGTCTAGCTTCAGATAATTTTGCTGGATGGGTCTCCATTTTCCAGAGAGTTTTTCAGCCAGACTTCTGCAATGAAAATTAATTCCTCTAAGAATTCACATTCACATACAGAGAGGGGCCCAGAAACTTCTTAGTGAACACCTGAAAGACTGTGGAAGCAGAAAAGGTTGACTGCCTCAAGGTATACCTGCTTTCTTTCCTTCCTCTAGTATTGAAGTCACAGTAAAGTGCATTGCCACCCAGAGTGAAGACTACATTACCCCTATGGCTTTGCAACCATGTGTGGTCACGTGACCACGTTCCAGCCAATAAGACAAAAATAAAAGTTATGTGTGCGAGGAGCAATCTCTACTCAGTGGTTCTCCTTCAGGGAGGCTTAAGAGATGTATGAGAGTGAACCAGGATGACTCAGGGGGCAGAATGTACCACACCAGAAACTACAGGACAGCCCAAACCTCAACCCTGTGTAACTGTCTCATGAACTCTAGACCACCTGCATCCCAACTGCCTCACAAGAGCAAGTTACATGTTCATCTTTTTTAAAGCCCTATTATTTTGGCCTTCACTCTAGCAGTCAATCCTGTATCTAATAATCACGGATTCCTTGAATGCAAGGAAAAGGTCGTGAATTTGCATGAGCCTCAGCTTCCTTCCAGCTCTAGCTGGATGACTGTGTACCTCTACAGTCTTGTTTCATTTTACTTTTTATTTACTTTTGTTAAGTTAGCACTTGAATTAAAGGTTTTCATTATGGAATTTTCACATGTACTCTATTTTGGTTGTTCCTCTTCCCACTCCCCCCTCATCTCCTTTCCCTCCTTTTACTGGCTCCACTGTATCCCTTCTGGTTACATGTCACATACAGTCTATTGATTTCTTTTTATCTGTCTCCAACTCTTCCTTAAGACTCTATTTTTCCATCACATGGGCCCCTTTAATTTTATATATATATATAAAGATATATATATATATATATATACAGAAAGAGGAGGGGGAGGATAGATAGATACACCAATACATAGATGGGTATAGCTGATAGATACATGGATAGATACATAGAGAGATAGATGATAGGTAGATAGACAGATAGAGATACATACATCCAGGTTGATATATATAGATAGATGATGGGTAAGATGATAAATATATAAATGGTAGGTAGATAATTGAATGGATAGATACATACATACATACATACATACATACATAAAAAATTATTGGAAAACAAATGGGAAAAAACATGTACATATTGTCCTTCTGTGTCTGGGATATTTCTCCTGTTTTTTCAAAAAAAAAAAGTGCGTACAGCATAGTTGCTTTGCCTTGATTCTCATATATGGGCATAGAATGTTTTTGTTACAGTCACCTAGGCACTTATTTCAACACTAAATCCATGGGCCAAATTCTCAAGGATTCATATGCAGATGGTTTTAAAAAGTTTCCCTAAATTGCCATCTTAGAGCACTTGGCTCTGCCTTTTGTGGTTGTGGTCCATGAGGATAAGGGTCCTGTGGAGAAAGGGCCTCAGTGTTTCCAGGGTCCTCACAGACATCCTGTTGCAGCATCTCCTCCATGTTGCTCCAGATGTGTCTTCACAATCCTTTCTCCGCCTCCATTTCAAGATCAAAATTGTCCCCTCCAACTTCCCAGGTCAAGCCTTTAGATGTTCTTCCAGGGACCATCATACACACTGAAGACTTCAAACTTTCTTCATCGTCTACCTGAAAGGGTCTCTCATTCATTCACCAAGTTCATTGCTTCAACAATGTCAAGCTCTTTAGACAAAGCACAGACAGGGGGCTTGTAAAGTTTGGACCACCTCTGAGCATCCCTGCTTCGTCTCGGAGCTTCCTCTCCCTCTGCATTTATAAGAGCTGTTCCCTAAGCTTGACAGGTTCTCTCATTCCTGGGCCCTTAGGTACTCATGCCCACCTTCAAGACTCGGTTTCAGCATCCACTCAAGTAACCGGAAACAGTTAGCATACTGCCCTGACAGCAGGAATTAGGACAATCTACCTGAAGATCCAGCTCTGTCACCCTCGTGATACACAAGAATCCACCTCCCTGAAGCTGCCCCAACCCTCAGACCCCTGGCACACCTACCCTGGGAGTGACTCTTGCTCTGGCAAAAGGCGTCTCATCTCCAGAACAGAAAACTTGTCTCATTAGCTCCATGAATGTTTGTGCTAAGTATCTATGCCATGCCATGTCCTGCCAGGGCCTACAGCCTTGTTGCTGGTGACTTCTACAGCTGTACTCTCCATGTTTGGTCTCTCCCTGGGAGGACATGATGCCGATGACCCAGGTGCCCCCTGGGTCCTGACTATTGTAGCCAGCCATTCTCTAAGCTTGTCTCTTTAACATTTGCAGATCCCCTGCAGTCTCTCTGCCCATTATGTTGCTTAATAACTCAACTCACTGCTGCTCTCTGTGCCCCAGGCTGGCCTCCTTTGCCACCTCCTCTGTGGGTTCCATCATTCCCAGACTGACTTACTTCTCTCTTTCGTGACTTGGGGACAACCATTGACCCATTTGGACCTGACTGAGCACAGTGGCCTGATTAAGCATTTTAATATCCTTTGAAGAAATGTGTTAGAAAAAAAAAAAAAGGAGGAAGACAAAAAAACACTTGCCCTATTACTACTGACTGACTACCTAGTGGAAGCTAGTGAGCAGTACTCTGCTCCTTGCTTTGGGGCAAGTAAGAGTTCGCCATGCCTTTTTCACATTTGCTAAACAATGTTTAGCAAATAACAATAATAATTCCCCCAATAACACACAAGAAAACAGCCCAGATATTCAGACTGAGCGATGCATGAATCATTGAAAAACCCAGGCTGAGCCTGTTGGTATGTAAGTTATCACTGCCCTTTAAAAAAACTTTAATTACAGTGTTTGAACATTATCTCATTTTAAAGATCTAGTTGCTAAGGCTCAATTAAAATGCCAAAGTGTCAGAGTGAAGGAAAAGCCCCAAGTGGAGGCCCAGCTCCACCCTGGGTCTTAAGCATATGAAAACAGTTGGACATTTTACAACCATAACAAGTCCTTTTGGAGATGGACATTATTACCCTACAATCAACTCAAGATGTTTTACTATCCCTCTGCCAGCATGTGAAACCCCCCACGTACTTCAGAGGAGCTGGTTATGAGCTGATAATAGTACAGAGGAGTGAAACCGCCACCCCTTCCCCAAACCCATCACATCATATTCAAGCTCAGTCAGGCACTTGACACATAGCACTACACTGTAAGCCTGAGAACAAGGGATTCTGTAGTATGTGCCTCCCAAAGGATGCTGGGAGCAATCTGTATTCCACAGGAAGCAGCAACACGGACAAGCTAGAGAGGGGAATGAAACAATGTATCACACTTTGCCGAGAAGCACCCTCTGCCTGTCCCCTTCTCCTCTTGCAGCTCACACAGTATCCATCTGGGAAATGGTTTTAGATTTGTTTGTCTTTATTTTATGTATATTGGTGTTTTGCCTGTATGTATATCTATGCACCGTGTGCATGTCTGTAGCCCACAGAGGCCGGAAGAAGGTATCAGATCCCCTGGAACTGGAGTTACAAATAGTTGTGAGCCACCATGTGGGTGCTGAGAACTGAACCCAGGTCCTCTGAAAGCGCAGCCAGTACTCTGAACCACTGAACCATGTCGCCAGCCCCCAAAACTCTTACTCATGCTTTGAGTTAAAGTTTAAATGCTACTTTGACTGTAAACCCTCCCTTGACTTTCCCTACAACAGTTACTGGCTTCCTTCTCATTCCAATAGAATTTCCCTCTTGTGTATTTATTTAATAAATGTTAACAGGACACCAAAATGATGTTCCAAGTGCTTGTGATACAGCCGTGAACAAAACAAATGAAGTTTCTATGCTTGCATTTCCTATCTAATTGAAGATGGGGGAAACAATAAGTATTCCTTGTGTTAGATGATGATAAGGTGGCATGAAGGAGCTTGAGAGGGTAAAGCATGCCGGAGCAGAGAAGGAACTGTACACACAGGTCTGTCAGGTGGGGTAGGGGTGGGGATCCTGAAGGAGCTATGAACACATGCAAAGAGATGTTCATGAAGGACATTGCGAGGCTGGGCAAGGAAAGGCAGTACAAAAGTCTTACCGCAGAGACAAGACAGAGCTGGTCACGCTTAGGAACCACTATTCTTTATTAATAAGGCTCTTAGTCTTTAGTTTTTATATAAAAGATACAGGCGTATAAATGTGTACATACAGCCTGCTGAGGCCCGTTTGTGTTGCTCATGTGTATGTGTGTTTAGGTCTGGCCACTTGGGGTCGGATAACCTATTGGGGAGCTTGACCCTGGAGAAGGCTCTCACTCTGCATCAGCTAAGTGCCTGTAACTCTTCATCTGATAATCTAATAAGGAATGGTGTGTGTGGGGGGGGGGGGGCTCAGGGGGGGGATGAGATAGAGAGAAAAGAGGGAGGGGGAAATGATGTAAATACAGTACTCATATATGAAATTCTCAAAAAAAATCAAATTAAAAAATGTTAGCCTGCAGTTTTAAAAAACTGATGAAAAATGCATTGTATGCTAACCCATAATGTAGAATAACTCTATCTTCTGTTAATAATAGTAATAGTAATCATAATAATAATAGAAGAGGAGGAAGAGGAAGAGGGGGATGAGGAGGAAGAGGAAGAGGAAAAGGAGGAGAAGAAAGAACAAACCAGCAGGCTAGCCAGTGGGGCTAAGCTGAGAGACAGTGCAGGAAGTGTAGGCAGGGCCCAGCTCACAAAGAGGCTCAGAGCCAAGATCGGATAGTTGGGTTTACACTGAGTCAGTGGGGAAGCCACCTGCTATAACCCATCCCTCTATCAAACACGCCCCTGCTGCTGCAATTGTTGATGGTTGTCTCCCTTGAAGGCACATCTCAGTCTCTCCAGCTCCTAGCACGGCACCCAGTTTACAAAAGGTGTTTAATAACTTTTCAGCGAAGGGACAATGAGAAGAAAACAAACAGAAAGCCCTGACCTGGCCACAGGCGCACACAGCACGCAGGACCACCTGTGACTCATGAGTCGTTCCTGGGAAAGGGTCAGCCTCCTAAATTCTAACTCTGCCTGCACTTACCCACGCGAGACTTTCCTCAAAAACAGCTATTCTCCAAGCACAGGAACAACCAGCCAGTCTAGTCATCCACAGGGCCATCACTGAAAAAGGCTGTTCAAAATCCCTATGGCCAGAATTCCTGAACCATCAAAAACCGGCCTAGGATCTGAGGTCCATTGCTGCCCTGGTCTGCATTGGGAACTTTATCTCATCCTCCAGAAACGCTACTCCCAGTTTCCCTACACACCTCCAGGAAGGAGCTCAGTCAGGTCAATTCTATTTGTCCCCTAGGTATCGTATAGTTAAAGGAGTGTCCCCAAGGCACTCTCAAAGATGAAAACTGAGATTACGATGAACCCCTGCAGTTACTGTACTTACCATATTTCAAATCCTTTGCAAGAGGAAGAAAAGATTCCTAAAACTTCATGGAGCTTTCTTCATGCTTCAGTATGATGAACTCTCAAGGCCCACCCCCAGGGACACACTTCCTCCAGCAAGGCTACACCTCCCCTTAACCACTCCAAGCAGCACTACCAACTGGGGACAAAGTGTTTAAATGGCTGATTCTATGGGTGACATTTCTCCTTCAAACTATCACACTAACCAACCCACCCATTCCTAGGGGACAAACTGGCTTCAAAGAGGTAAACATTTTTTTATGTGTAAGTTATATTCACAGAGTGGGCAGCTCAGGAATGATGTGTCTCACTAGAACTTTTAGACAAGTTGAAGTCTCCTCCAGCAACACATACACAGACATTGGTGTTGCCCAGGTCTCCATGCCTCTAAACCTTAGCAAGTAGGCTTAACGAGTGCTGCCCTTTGTGGACCATGAGGCTGGGTTGGATGCAGGACACCTGAGTAACATTTCAACAGACAAGCACCAAAGAAACATTTAACTGGATCCAACCATTCTCCAACAAGCTCACCTACTCCATGAGGTCCAGGCTTCTAGACTCTTCCAAGACTGATTCTTTCTGAACTGAAGCCTGCTGGGGCCATGAACCCATGTCATATTTGTAGCACCTCTCGGTGTTTGCTAGCATGTAAATTCAATGACAGGACAGTGAGTATAACCACCCCCAATGCACTGCATGATAAAAATAAGCTTGATAATGCAAAAGAACCAGGATTAAAGAGCAGTGCAGCTCACAGGCAGAGAAAGTCTGTCAAGGAGTCAGACTCCTGGGTCTGGTGCTCAGCAACATCCTTTTTCTAGCAAGGTGACCCTTGGCAAAGCAGATAACAATTTGTGCTGTACTTTCCTCATCCTGGAAGCAGAAATAAAAACTGAGCCTGCTGCATCATAAAGATTAAATACCATCATGCATTGCAAATTCATAGCATAGGCCCAGTATGTTCTTACATGGTGGTATGTGTATATGTGTATGTGTGTGTGCCTGTGCCTACACGTGTGTTGGCAAGCAGTCCAAATCAAGTGTCTTCCTCTAACACACTCTGTTTTTTTAAGCAGGGTCTCTAATTAAACCTGGGCTCATTGATTAGCCAGATTGGCTAACCAGAAAGGCCCCAGAATGCTTAATCTCTGATTCCATCACTTGGATGGCCGACCTGTGCTGCCATGCCTGACTTTTTTATGTGGGTGCTAAGGATCTGGATGCAGATTTCATGCTAACCCAGCACTTAACCCACTGAGCTGTCTGCCTAGTCCCCTGTTCTGATATAAATGTAAAAAGTCTGAGATATACTAACATTTATTGTGATTCTCCAAAAATGAGGGAAAATATGTATCTGGTTTCTGATGTTTATTGAAGGTCAAAACTCTTGTTTTCCAAGGGTAAACCTCAGATAGAGATCCTGATAATAAGTGACTTCTGCACTAAGTGAAGTGGAATTACTTAATCACAAAATGTTCTTACCCAATAAAACTGATTATTCACCACTACAGAAAATCACAACTGATCAAAATGAAGAATTGTGGAGCCCAATCCAGCTGATACAAAAACACAACTCCTGTTCCTAAGGCTCAGGGATCATCGTGGAAGAAGAGGCAGAAAGATTTCAAGAGCCGGAGATAGGAAGTTTCCTGTGAGATTGTGTCTCCCAGAAATGTCAGAGAAGCAACCCCCTTGAAGTCTCACCAACATGGCTGCTTAAACAAGACCCGAACAAGGATGACACCAATGGCATGCTAAGGACATGTCTATAAAGACTAAGACAATGGCGTGGTGGGAGTGGGAAGAATAGTTTCCCCAGGGAAGAGTCCCCAGATTGGTTATCCAATACCAAGTGGTCTACCCTGAAAAGACACACACACACACACACACACACACACACACACACACACACACACACTGTAGGGACCTAGTAGGTTGTAAAGAAGTCATTGATTTGACAGAGGGGAGAACACAGGAGAATAAGAGGTAAGGGGGAGAGGTAGGAACAGTGTGAATACAGTACTCATGTATGAAATTCTCAAATAATATTTAAAAATGTAATGTAACTGTTAACACTAGGCTGCCAGAATGGATTAGAGGTCTGCTTTTGGAAGATGTGAGAAACAACTATTGATCTCCAGAAAAAACAAATGTGAGCAGGTCATAGTTTGTACCTTCAGTGAGTATAGTGTGCCATTTGCCCACCTCACACTGCTACCACTTGCAGCCACATGACTGCCTGTTGTTGGAGACTGAGCTGTACATTGACCTTTAGCAAGGTCCCCTAGCTTACCCTCTAGTTTCTTTTTTAAGAGCTCAAGGACAAATTTATTAGTGTTTAAAAACTTAATTGCTCTATGAAAGAATCCAGAGGTAAAGGGTGGCATTTAATACTTTAAGGTAGCTCATGGGTCACACTTGGTAGATGTACTGCAGGTCTTATTTCAGTCTTCAGCCTTAGAATGGCCCTCTGGCTTTGCAATCCCTCCCCTTCTCTGAGCAGGGACCGAAGCAGTTACCACGCTGTGCCTGAGAAAATGTGGCTAAAACAGCTGCCTCAGTTTAGGTATTAATCAGCTTTGAGTCTCTTTTCACTGGGCCTCAAAAGAGGTGCAGATTGACCCTTCAGGATGTGCCCCTGAAGTCCCAGGGCCTAGGCCAAACCAAGTCAAAAAGCACCAAATAAACTCACCTTTCCGAGAGCAAAGAGGGATGTTGGATTGTCCCACCTCACAGAACTGATTGTGATCCGTTATTCCACATCCTCAAGCTGAGACAGGAGCATTCAGCATCAACCCCTGCACAGCTACAACACATGAGCCCATGATGGCAATTTCTATAACCCTTCAGAGGGATCCTGTGCTGTGCTACTGGCCCAACACTGCTGCAACCAGGTAAGGAGAGACTTTGCAATGGGCTCAGTATTTCCCAACATACCCCACCAAACCCATCAGCTCCAGTGTCTTGGGGTTTCTATTGCTATGAAGAGATACTATGACCACAGCAACTCTTATAAAGGAAAAACATATAATTAGGATGGCTTACATTTACAGAGGCTTAGTCCATTATAATCATGGTGTGAAATGGTGGTGTACAGGCAGACATGGTGTTGGAGATGGGGCTGAGAGTCCTACATCTTAAAAGGCAATAGTAAGTGGTCTGAACATTGGGCATGGCTTGGGCATATAAGAGACCTCAAAGCCCACCCCCATGTTGATACACTTCTTCCAACAAGGCCACACCTACTCCAGCAAAGCCACACCTCCTAAAATGCCACTCCCTACAAGCTTATAGGGGCCAA
Source organism: Peromyscus attwateri (assembly GCA_902168425.1). NCBI lineage: Eukaryota > Metazoa > Chordata > Mammalia > Rodentia > Cricetidae > Peromyscus > Peromyscus attwateri. The sequence continues at coordinate 18,477 of CABHPP010141895.1, read as the reverse complement.
TTACATTTAAACTACCACATCTCGAATGAATGAAATCTTACCTCCCAGCCTGAAGATTGCACAGAAGTCAGCCCATATTTCCCTGTCAGACTCTCCATTTCTCAAACTCCACCCAGAGAAAATACAGCCAGGTGGAGGGACAATGTGTGCTTAGGGATCATGGGAAACCATCGATGAAGCTTTAAATACCCAGATATGTATGGAACCTGCTGCAGCAAGCAACATGTCTTGGCTCCTGTGTTTCTTTTCTCCTTTCTCAGTTTGAAGAGCGTCTATCCCAAACAAGGACTCTGGGACTAGACTCTTCCTTTCATTACAAGCAAACAACTGCCCCTGTGGCATCTCATCCTCTGCAGAGCTGCCCTGAGAGCCTCTGTCACATCAGCCATCTCCACACACCACCTCTGGTTTGCAAAACACTTCATCAGCCGTCCCGCCTCCACTGAGGACCCACAGCTCCAGGCTAGGAGCCTCGGTGAGCCCTTACACCACTGAAGCAGGCTAGGAGCCTGCAGTGCTTTTTTTGAAATAAATAGTCCTTTAAGGTTCTTTCACTTCCTTCTAATAAAGACAATAGCACAAGACTTTAACTTTTCTTCTAAGTACATCAATTAAAATTTTAAAAAATCACATCAACTTGTGACGACTGGGCAGTGATAGGGAGGCAAAGGAGAGAGGTGGGAGCTGGGCAAGCTGAGGAATACCTTCACCATTCCAGGGGAAACCGGGAAGTTTGGGGGCTTGTTTGTTGGACAGGGTCTCACTTGTAGATCAGGCTGGCCTTGAACTCATTATGTAGCCAAGGCTAGCCTTGAACTTTTTTTTTTTACTTTTATTCTTCTCGAATACATTACATCTGGACTGCAGTTTCCCCTCCCTCCTCTCCTCCCAGTCCATCCCTTGACCTCCCCTCTCCCTCAGATCAACTCCTCCTCCATTTCCCTTTAAAAAAAGAGAGAGAAAGGAGAGAGAGAGAGAGCAGGCTCCCAGAGATATCCACCAAATATGGCCTAACAAGATAGAATAAGACTGGGCACAAACCCTCATATCAAGGCTGGACGAGGCAACCCAGTAGGAGGAAAAGGGTCCTAAGCATGGGCGACAGAGTCAAAGACACCTTCCACTCTCGTTGTTGGGAGTCCCACAAGAACAGCGAGCTACACAACCATAAGGCATATGCAGAGGACCTAGCTCAGACCCATACAGCGTCCATGATTGTCACTTCAGTCTCTGGGAGCCACTGGGAGCCCTGCTTAGCTGACTCTGTGGGCCGCGTTCTCATGGTGTCCTCTACCCCTCTTAGCCTTGAACTTTTAAGTGCTCAGGATACAGGCATGAGCTATTACAACCAACTATCAACCTTTAAAGTGATCATGTTTAATTCATGATTTAAAAAAAAAACCCACAGTGGTCATTAGCATGCAAGCCGCCAGAACTGGCAGCTTCAACCTTTATCCCTAAAGCTAAAGATTCTGCTTTTGAACAAATCCTACAAGGCTGCCCTCCAGCGGGAGGGGTGGAAGCTTCCAGACACTTCCTCCTTGCCAGTCTTGCCTTGAAGGTGGCACCCGAGACACCAGGGCCTTGTCAAGGCACCTCCCTCCCACACCCTGAGTACCTACCACCTCTTAGCCAGGCCACCACTGCGCCATACCCACCACCACCATGCCACAGCCACCCTGCTTGGGGTGAGCCCCTCCATCTCTCAGGAAAGGCTCTTGTTGCACAGAACCATCAGATAGTGAGTGGCCAGCTCATTCTTACAGTGCTGTATCTAGCTCACAAGCAACTCAGTCAACTAAAAGGGAAAGGGGAAACTTAAAAATTCTAAAAACAAAACACACTGAGTTCCTTTGCTTTAACATATGTATACATAATTACAGTTTCATAAACCATGAAAGGATTTTTATTCGCCAGGAACAGTTTTCATGTGTGGATAAACTTTGCACACAGCTGGTGCTCTATAAGTGATTTTTGACCTGAAATAATACGGCACTATATGAACATCACACTATAATTCGTGAAGCATCTCCCACTGTGAGCCATCAAGGCAGAATCTGCTATGAACATCTTCTCATTCAAAATTATGACCTTCCCACCACCAGTCAGCAAAGCCCCACATAGCCCAGCTCTCAGCTCCAGACTGGATTCCGCCTGGGAAACTTGGTGTTGTCGCCTTCCTCTGGGATGATCATCTTTCTGATTTTCCTCATCGCTGTCCCTTTTAGACTCCTCGCATGTGCCCTTTTCTCAAAGTCCTCTCTACTTTCTTCTCTCCCTCTTTGCTTTCTCTTTTCTGATTGGTTTTCTCCAATCCTGCAGTTTCCTTCTTCCCTGTCAAATTTACTATGAGATTTAAAATCATCCCTATTTATCATCTGACTCCCCCCGTGAGAACTCCCCCAAGGACATGCCCTCTGCACATCCTCCTCATCTTTAAATACATCATCTGTGTTCTTCACCCACAGATAAGCAAGTGCCTGAAACAGATCAGCATCTGACGAGTAATGAATGAATTCCAATTTTTCAGGTACTCAGAAGAGATTGTCCATATATTCTGTCTCCTTCTTGGCATCAGTCTCTGTGCCACCCTCACCACTGTTCTGTGTCAGGGGTAGCTTCCACGTAAGCTCAGCAAGCCAGAGATTTAATCTGTATTTCACTCCTGATGAGACTCACTTGCCCAAATTTCTATCCCTAGAACCAATTGAGTGAATGAATGTCACTCAGTAATTCAAGTGTTTCACAACCACTAATTCCAAAGGGCTTCAAAAATGGCTTTTAAAATTCTCTGCGAGAATTCCATTGAACTTAAATGATTGTGTGCATAAATATTAATGAAATTGTGACTTTTATACTAAAAAAGTAAAGGTTAATGGCTACATTTGCTGTTTTTCCATTTCTCAACACCAAGCAATCCAAAATCTAATATGCATACGTACAAGCATGAGCAATCTGCCTGAGACATTATACTGTATTGCTATGATACGTCCTGTCTTCAATTAAGGTCAAAAGTCATCTGAACAGCTTCATTTCTTCCAACAAAGATTTAAGTTTGACTTAATTAGTGTGTTCCTGAAAACCTCATTTTCTTGACAGCAACTCCTTCCATCCGTTCGTTTGCATTTCTGCATGAAAATTGCTGCTTTCCCAAGACACCATGGCCTCACCACCCTTCCTCATGCTCTACAAATCTATACCCTTTAGCCTACACTCTGCCAAGCATGCAATAAGAACAATGGAAGCCCAACATCCCTGTGTCTGGTCACCTGACATTTGGAAGCATCTCTAGATGATACACATTTTCATCTTCTGACTTTTAATCTCCTTCAGTGAGAAGCTTCCAGCAGGAAGCAAATGGCCCCCATTTACTGGGTGAGGGTACGTTATATGCCTTTCTTTATTATACTTTTTCTGTTTTCTGTGATTTTATTCCTTGTCCAACTAAAAACTTGAGCAAAATAACACTAGAAGCAATATTGTGTGGCATACACCAGAACAATAACTTGGGGAGAGGATGCCCAGCACTTCAAGTCAGAGAACTTTACAATGGTCCAGGGAGGGATCCTGGGCATCACCCATAACTACATCCAACCCCCTCTTGAAGGCTTATCTTCTCAGCAGCTATACCCTACACCTGGCCTGGTCTAATATGCCCTCTTCTTGTCTGGGGTATAGATTCCAGACAATTATAAGCAACCTCTTTACTGTATTTCTATTTCCAGTTTGCACCCTCCAAGTCTCCCCTAAACATCTCATGTAACCATTCATAACCACACATCAAATCATGCCACATATCCACCTAGGTCCCTTTTCCATTGCCTCAGCAAGAAGACTAGAGCTCTTCATATCATCCATGATCAAGCGTCTTGCCTGCCCCTCCAGACACTTGGTTTCTGTCCCTTCTTCCCACTAATCAACAACACAAGACGTGTCATCTGTTTCTAGTGCCCCAAAAACACCCATCTCTTGCTTCCTCACTCAAGCTTCATCCAGAACATCCTTCCATCCCTGTCTTCCTGCCTGATTTATCCTGAGTTCTCTGTTAGGCTGTGTTACATGGCTCCTATCAATTAGGCTGTGATACATTGGCTCCTATCGATGAGGCTGTGATACATGGCTCCTAGAGTGAGTCAACAACTCCTTTGAGTTGAGCAGAGTACACTGCTGTCTGTATTTCTTCTCTAACCATATTGTTTCTATAGTGGACTAATAGCTTGGAATTCATCACTACGTTGGCTTTGCTTAAAATCACTGATACCTCCTGGTTATGTTGTTGAAGAGGCTACCGTCTATCAAGAGTGTAGTTCTGAACCTGAGGCCCCCTGGTCACCAAAATCTGTGTGTGTTTGAAATACAGAGGCTAGTTTGTATGCTTCAAAAAGCTATAATCCAGGTTTCTCTCTCCCTTCTCAAATGGAAGTAACTTAACAATAGAAAGCATATACCTTTTAAATAGTATAAGCCTATGCTGTATCTCATTGCGAGAACTCAACGTTTAAGTTTAAGGAGTTCCGTTTACAGACTTGTACTGTTAACTGCCCAGCAGGAAGGCTTTCCCTGAGCTGGTTTTACCAAGTACTGTAACACACTCTAGAGTTCCTCTTTTCTCTTCTAAACACTATGTCTGACACTCTTCAATAAATTATCTGAAAAATAATTTAGCTATTTTCCTAAATCATCTATATTAAGAAAGGTCACTGCTGCTCAGACAAAACAGTGCGAATTCCATCCAGAAAAGCCACTGCTCTGTATTATCCATGCAAACCTCCTATAAAAACCTAAAGACAATTTCAGCTAGTGAGAAGGGACATCTCTATCTTCTTTCCTTCTGAAAAACATGGGGTTAGAAAATAGTGAAAGAGGCCACGAGGGAAGAGAAAGAAATTACATCTGTTGAGGCCTGTGGGTACGAAGCATAGGAGGAACTGTTCTCAGGTGCTCTTTTAAATTCTCCCTGGGACCTTTGCTGTGTTTATCATACCTTCCCTTTGTATGGGGGGGACTCTGCAGTAGTCATGAGTTAAAGACAACTCCATAAATTCACTTGTCAAGTACCTGACCAAGCCAGGAACTGAGCCTGGCATCATTGTGCGAAGCCCTTTCCACAAGAAGAAAACTAGGAAATTAAACATGACCTCTTAATCCCTTCACAGTATCTACCCCACAAAAAACTTTGTCTTACAGCCTAGATTTCTGTTTCCTATCTAATTATACTTGAATGTAATTTTATCTACAACTTAGAGATAAAATTAAAAACAGAAGATTTACTATTATACTGTATAGAGTTTCATATACAAGCAGAGTGTTCAATTAGGTTTAATCTGCATCAATTAAACTGTCTGTTTTAACAAAGCTCCATATTAACACATTTGAATTAGAAAAAATTAGATCTTGAATGCCACTAATACAGTTCAGCAAGACAAATTCATCTCTGTTGCCGTACATTATGCTCTACTGGCACTTTAGGGAAAAAAACAAAACAAAACAAAACAAAAAACATCACTTTTGAAATACATGTTAGAATTATAAGAATGTCTATCTCATTACATAAAGGAGCCTATCTCAGTGACTCTCCAGGTGCATTTTCAATAGCCTTTATGTTTAAGTTTTCCATCTCATTGTATCTACCCACTTGAGTTATCCGTGGGGATTCAATTGACTCAATTACCTTGGGAGTTTCCGGATATTACTTTGCTAAGAAGTTCACTCCTGATGGAAAGAGTCTCAGTCTCCCAAACACTCCCCTCTGTTTGCTGGCTCCCCATCAGTGAGAAGGTTCTGCCTGTAGTAAAGAGAGAACTGAGCCACTGGATGAATATTTCTGTCATTTATTCAGCAATGAACTTGCCTGATCGTAGCAAGAACCTCCACAGACAGTGGAAACATTCATTTCCAAAGTAGTAAATGAAGTTTCTATGGTGAACAGCTTACAAACAGCAGGGGATTGATGTTTTTTGTGGTGTGCAGGAAGGCTGCCCAATGTTGAAACCCAGAACTCTGCCCCCTCATTGTGTTTCATCAGCAAAGGCAACTTTAAACTGGACATTGACCACCACTAGTCAGTTTCGGGTTACAGCCATCATTTTCCTTTAACTACTAAACTAGAAAAAAAATGACTGTTATCTTGTCTTGGACACTGTTTTGCATTCTATCTCTATCTGAATAACATTATCACTACCACTACCATGTCATCATCAACATCATCATTTTCACCACCAGAAGCATCACTAGCAGCAGCATTATCTTTACCACCAGCACCGCAGCAGTAGTGCCATCACCATCATCATAACTATCAGCAGCAGCAGCAGCAGCAGCACCATCACTATCATCATCATCATCATTATCATCATCATCATCATCACCAACAGGAGCATGAACAGCAGTAGCATCAGTACCATCTCCATCATCATATCACTATCACCAATATCCTCACAAAACAAAACCAAAGGACAAGAATCTTAGAAAGGGACTAGTAGGTGTGAGAATGAAAGGAATGGGAAGGAGGTAAGAGAGGATAAGCAGAGTATTCAGAATGCATTATAAACTGCCATGGTGGTACATACCCTTAATTCCAGCACTCGGGGCAAAGGCAGAAGGATCTCTGTGAGTTTGAGGCCAGCCTGGTCTACACAGAGTTCCAGGCCAACTAGTGCTACAAAATGAGATCCAGTCTCAATAGAAAATTTTTTAAAATGCATTATATATGTGCATGAAATTGAGAACTAAATTTAATTAAGATTTTACAAAGTTGTTTTAAAAAAGAAACATAACTTCAGCAAACCTCAAAAGCTTAAAGCTATACAGCACATATTTTATGTCCTCAATTAGCAATAAAGCCAGAAATTACCCATTAAGTACTTTTTATTTAATCACTTTGGATGTTTCATTCCTCCAACTGGGGTCAAAGAGGAGGTCCAACTGAAATTAAGAACTACAAAATAAGTACAGAAAATGAAAACACAATATAACCGTATGTTATAATCCAAGCAATATCCATGAGAAGTAGAGTCTTCAGTGAGCCACCAGGGCTGTAAACACAGAACACTGAAGCCAACTGCATGAAACAGTGAGGAGCTATTAAAAATACCAACAAGAAGATTCAAAGGAAAATAAGATGGGGAAATCAATGAATTTGAAATGAGGAAGAGCTGACTTGATCAATAAAACTAAGAGCTGTGTCATTAAAAAGACCAATAAATTACATAACCACATGCGGAGCCTAGACAGAAAAAGAAAAATGAAAATATTTCTTTCACATTAGAAATGAAAGGAGATATGCTATAAGTATTAAAATGTTTATTAAGTAAAAGAATATAATGTTCATTGCCCAAAATGTATATCTTAATAAGATCAATGATTTTATAAGATGTGAACTGATCCAAAGAAGAATTTCAAACTAATTAAATAGAACTATGTCATAGAAATTATAATATGAACATTTCAATAACAAACGACTCATCATGTGTCCCCTGAACATATCAACTCAAATAATTTTTCTACTTTTCACAGCAAATATTTTCTATACAAAATATCTCCTCCCCATAAAACAAAAGTAAAAGAAAGAAAGAAAAGAAAACACAAAGATATTAAGACTCCCTTCAATGAGTATCTAAATATAGTGGAAATTCTTTAATTTGCCAAGTGGTGGTGGTGGTGGTGGTGGTGGTGGTGGTGGTGGTGGTGGTGCACACCTTTGATCCCAGCACTTGAAGGAAGAGGCAGGAGGAACGCTATGAGTTCTAGGCCAGCCTGGTCTACAGAGTGAGTTCCAGGACAGCCAAAGCTGACAAAAACAAAACAAAACAAAAATTCCCTGTACTCTTCTAATTATATTTACATCTAATTTTGCATGTTTTCAGGCTAATTCTATCAAAAACACTTATGAGAAAGGCATTTCATATATTTTTAAGCGACTCTAGGACACAAAATAATTTCCAAAAACAAAACACAAGATAAACTCTCACCTAATATCATACTTAAGTGGGAAACATTGGAAATTTTGCCTCCAAGATTCAGAGCAAGGCAAAAATGTCCATTCTTGCCACTGTTCTTCAATGCCATGATCTTTGGGCATTCAAATGAAATAAAAGATATTCACATTGAAAAGAAACGTGTCCCATGTCCCTTTTTCAGATAGTGCAATCACAGTATATAGAAAACCATGGGTTCTACCTAAAAATTCCACAAACAAAAAAACTGTTAAAACTAACTCAGCAAAGCTGCAAGACACAAAATTTACATGTAAAATTTAGGTTGATTCTATATACTTAATTGCAAATTATATGAAAATGGAAATCAAGAGAATAATTCTACTTACAGTATTTATCTAAAAAAGTACAAATAGCCAAAGATGTAGCAAAAAATTTGACCAAGAAGAAAGGAAAAATCTCTACTCTAAAAATTGCCAAACATAAATTTAAAAAAACTGAAAAGGACAAAAACAGACGAGCATACACCTCAAGTTCATGGAGCAGAACACATGTACTACCCAAACCAATCTGTTATCAGCACCATTTCAATCTCACTGAAACAGAAAAACCCTCATGGGGACCCAGACAACACCCAGAAGAGCCACAGGAATCTTCAGGAAAAAAAAAAAACAACAACAAAACAAGAGACCTCATGTCAACTGACTTCAAAAATACAATGGAAGGTTACAAAAACCAAAATACTGTGGTAGTGACATAAAAATAGACACACAGGCCAATGAGGGGGGATAAGGACCCACAGGTAAGTCCATTCTTCCACTATCAACTGATTCAGCAAAGATTCTGGGAATACCCGGGGCCGGGGGGAAGGGTTAGGGACCATCTCTTTAATGTATTTTTTTGGAAAACCAGACATCCACACATAGACCTTGTCTTATACAATATTAGAAGTATTGTCTCAAAATGGATTAAAAACAAAAATATCTGAAACTCTGAGAACACCAGAAGAAAATACAGGCCACCAACACTCTTGTGGTCTCTACAGCATTATTATTCACACGGGTCAAGATAAGCAACCAGCCTTAGTGTCCATCCTGGTTTGCCTTCTGCTGTTGGCATAAACATGACCAAAAGCAACTTGGGAAGAAAGGGGTGTGGGCTTACAGTTTACAGTCCCTCCTTGAGGGACTCACACAGGGCAAGAACTTGAATCAAAAGCCACGGCTGGCTTGCTGTGTGGCTCACATTCAGCTGACTTTCTTATCCAGCCCAGGCCCACCTGCCCATGGATGACACCACCCACAGTGGACTGGGCCCGCCTACATCAATTTGCAATCAAAAAAATGCCACACCAGCATGCCAGTGTAATGAAAGCAGTTCTTTAATTGAGGTTCTCGCGTCACATGTGCCTCGTTGACAACCCAGATTAGCCATCACAGTGCCCACCCGTGAGTGAGTGGATAAAAGAGTAAAAATAAAAACTGTTGCTCCTGGGTGGAATGTAAATGGAATACTAGTGGATGAAATCCTAGCAAGCCTTAAAAACAAATTAAATCCTATCACTGTCAACAACAGGGAATAAATACAGAAGACGTGGTGTCAAGTGAAATAAACCAGGCACAGGGAGAGGAATGCCACCTGACCTCACTGGTACATAAAATCTAAAAGTTTGATCTAGGGGCTGGAGAGATGGCTCAGCAGTTAAGAGTGCTTGTTGCTCTTGCAAAGGAAACAAATTCTGATGCCAGCACTCATTTCGGGCTGCTCACAACTGCCTGTAACTCCATCTAACTAGAGTGTGTTAGATCCCCTGCACCAAAACTACACAGAGAAATCCTGTCTCAAAAAACTAAAAAAAAAAAAAATCTGTATCTCACCAAACAATGAGTTAAACATGCATCTGTCTACTGGATTTAGACCAAAGTGTTTAGAGAAATACCTAATTCAAAGTCAGGACCTTAAAACAATTGTAAGGGGGATGGAGATAGATAAGCATCTAAAAGCAGGAGGAACTTGGAAGCTGGGTTCAGTTCCCAGCACACACATGGTAGCTCACAACCATCAGTAACTTCAGTTCCAGGGGATCTGACAACCTCTTCTGGCCTACACAGGCACATAATATACACATGGTACACAGACATTCATATAGGCAAAACACCTATACACATAAAATAAAAACAAATAAATTTTTAAAGACAATAATTGTAATGACTTGCTATTTTAATCGATTTTTCTACTAATTCTATTAAATTATGCAAAAATCAAAAATTAAAATACCAGTCGCTGTAAGTTTATTGAGTTAGTTCAAGAATAGTTCAGCAAGGGCTGGGGAGATGGCTCAGCAGTTAAGAGCATGGGCTGCTGTTCCAGAGGACCCAGGTTTGATTTCCAACACTATATACACCACATGGCAGCTCACAACCATTTGTAACTCTAGGTCCAGGGGATCTGATGTACTCTCTGGCCTCTGTGGGCATTGGGCATGATGCCTGGGGCACACAGACACACATGCAGGCAACACTCATACATAAAAAAGAAAAAATAAATTTAAAGAAGGTTTAATTAGTATCATTGTCTTAATAGACAGCAGGGGAAAAATTAAAATACTTCAAAAGAGATGCTGAGGAGATTTGTAATACAATTTAACAGCTATGGATGATTGCTTTTGGCATTTAGTAAATCAGAAATAAAATTAAATTTCCTTTACATCCTAACTATATAGATACACATATTAGAAATTATTACTAGGAAATATATTAAGCAGATAAAAAGAACATGATAAAATCCTAAGAAAAGAGGTTGCCTTCTGTCTTCTCCCTAACTTTAATAGGGACATTTAATCTACTTATTTAATCACTCACTATAGTGAATTCAGGACAATATTATTTTTAAAAAATGCTAGTATACACATTGGAATGTAAGATAAAGGATTTTAAAATTATAAAATCTTATAGCAAAACAAATCAAAGGGAGTTGTTTAAAAAAATCAAATGCTTAACATATGGCTTACAATCAGTGAATGCTATCTTTTTAGAAAACACTCTAAATAGCTTCAAAAGTCAACTAAAACTCTATTTTGAAAACCAAAACAAAAATACTCAAAGAATACTACAGAACAATGTCTCTCTTATGAATACGTATAAAAAAATCTTCAACACTTACCCAACAAATCAAACAAATCACATCCAATTATATAGAAAATGGATTACATCACGACCGACTAGCTATGCAAGCTGGGAAAGGATTCAAAATTCAGCCTGAGGCTTGCAAGATGGCTCAGCAGGTAAAGGCACGTGCTGCCAAACCTGACAACATGAGTTTGATAGCAAAACCCACCTGGCAGAAGGAGAGAACCAACTCCCACAATTTGTCCCTGACCTCCATATGTGTGTGCCATAGCAGGTGCACAAATATACTCACTTGCATGTGTATGCACATGTACACACACATACATACACACAAAAAAATAATAAATATCACCAATGAAATCTTAACAATGTGCTAACCTGAACAATATTGGCATAATGACACTACCAGTTTGACATGCTAATATGTACAAAAAAAATTCCACTCGATAGTCAATGTTGAAAGAGGGAGAATCAGTTCTTCTGATATAAGGTCTCACACAGGTTGTCTAATCAAGTGGTGTAGTGGTTTGAATAGTAATGGCCCCATAGGCTCATATATTTGAATGCTTGGTCATCAGGAAGTAGCACTACTTGAGATGGATTAGTGGTGTGACCTTGTTGGGGTAGGTGTGGCCTTGTTGAAGGAAGTATGTCACTGAGGCTGAGGTTTGGGTTTTCAAAAGCCCAAGCCAGTCCCAGTATCACTTTCTTCCTGCTGCCTGTGGTTCCAGACATAGAACTCTCAGCTACTTCTCCAGCACCATGTCTGCCTGCCTGCTGCCATGCTCCCTGCCATGATGACAATGGACTAACCCCCTGAACTTTAAGCCAGTCTCAATTAAATGCTTTACTTTATAAGAGTCATCTTGGTCATGTTGTCTCTTCACAGAAATAAAACACTAAGACAAATGGTCAGCCCAGGATATATGTAAGAAGTTTAACCTAATTCATGTAATTCACCACTTCAACATAAACTACTGATCATCTCAATAGATACAGAAAGAGAATGTAAAAACTATCAACACCCCTTCGCAATGAAAAGCACTTTGTATGAGGAGGCAGAAGGCAAGTTTCAACCTGACCAAGAACAATCTCAGAAGAACCTTCAACCTAGTTGAGAGCATCTGGAAACACCATATTTATCAAACTCCATGGTGAAAACAGAAAGCTTTCTCCCTAAGATAAGGAACAAGACAGTAATAATGTGTCATGACTCATAGTTCATATTATGGCTGAAAGCTCCAGCCAAAGCAACTAGGCAAGAGAGTAGAATAATAGGTACCTAGACAGGACAGGAAGAAAACAGAATGCTTTGCATACAAGATGACCTCATATAGAGAAATTGTAAACAAATCAACATAACTAATGAATGATCTTTTAAGATTATTATATAAAATCCATTTTATTATATGAAGGCCATGAATAACCATAAGATTAAATTCTAAAACCAACTCCATTTACAATAGCATCAAAAATACTTCAGGGGCAGGAGAGCTAGCTCAACAGTTAAAGCACTGGGTTCAGTTCCCAGCACCCACATGGTAGCTAACAACCATCTGTATCTTCAGTTCCTGGGGATCCAATGCCCTCTTCTAGCCTCCACAGGCACCTAACAAATGTGGTGCAGAAACATACATTCAGCCAAAGCATTCATACATGTTAAATAAAAATAAGTAAACCCTTTTTTAAAAAAAAAATACTTAGGAATTAATTTTTTAAATCAGGAAAAACTGATTCTCTAAAAGTTATAAAAAAAAAAAAAAGAAAGAAAAAATCTTTAAGTTAACAAAGAAGACCTAAAAAGCTACCCCATATTCTTGAATCAATTATTTGATAGTGTCAGGATAGGGAGACAACCCAAAGTTGACTCGTAAATCAAACATAATCCCTATCAAAGTCTCAGGTGATTTTTTTTTTTTTTGCAGAAAGTCTCAGACCAGTCCTCATGCTCATATGTACATTCTAGGAGAGTAGAAGAACCAAACAGTCTTGAAAAGAATGAAGTTGGTTCTTCATCCTTCCAGCTACCAAACTTACAGCAAAGCTACAACTATCAGGACATTATCGTCATGATGATCAACACATCAATGAAATGGAGTGAGAGGCTAGAAATAAATCCTCACAGTTACGCTTAATTTATCTTCAACAGGGATGATAAGTAATTCACTGGGGGTCAGGGGAGCCACAAATGACATTGGGACAACTGATGTCCCTGAGCAAAGCACGATGTCAAACCTCTACCATCCACCATCCAAAGAAATTAACTTAAAATATATCCAAAGTGGGACAGGAAGAAATATTTTTGTGTTGTAACCACAGGTGAGGAGCACATGATCCTGTTAATTTCACCCACACTCCTATAAGAAAATCCTAATTGATTTATTATGTTACAAAGTTAAAGATGGACATGTAAGGTGCAGGTGGTTGGGAAGAGAAGGGGTTAACTGAAGTAAGGGGAAGCCAAGAGAGGATAAAAGGGATGAATGTGATTGAAATACATTACGTATGTGTATGAAAACATCTCAGTTAAACTCATCGCTACATATAATTAACATACACTAATAAAAACATTTAAAACGTCAAAGAGCTAAATGTTAGAGCCAAGCCTACAAAAATCTTCAAAAGAAATCCTGAAAGTGAGTCTAAGTGCCCTTGGCTCAGGCTGTGCTTTCTGAGCTATGACACCAAAAGCACAAGCAATAAAAAACTTGTCATCATCAAACTTTAAAATTCTGTGCCTCAAAGATACCACCACAGAATCAAAAACACAACCCACAGAGTTGGGGGGGGAGGGGAATGTCATATGTCTGATTGAGATTTGTATCTACAACAATAAAGACCTATTATAAATCAATTACAAAAAGACAAATGGCCCAATTAGAACTGAGTGAGTGATCCAAACAGACATCTCTCCAAAGATTCGCAAATGGCCAATCAACACGAAAAGAAACTCAACATCATTTACCATCAGGCAAATGTGGTCCTAAAACATAACAGAGACCATGTCATGCCCATTCAAATGGCTACAATCAAAGAGAAGAGTAATCACCAGTTTGGACAAGGATATGGAAAAACTGTCATACACTTCTGGTGGGAATGTAAAGTGTACAGCCACTTTTTTGAAAAGGTATTTTACTTTATATATGTGAATGTTTTGCCTGCACACACACACACACACACACACACACACACACACACACACATACACACACACACACACACACACACACACACACCATGTGTGTGCAATGCCAAGCGGGGGCAGAAGAGGGCATTAGACCCTGGAACTGGAGTTATAGACAGTCATAAGTCACCATGTGGGTTCTGGGAATCAAATCCTGGTTTTCTGGAAGAGCAGCCAGTGCTCTTAGATGCTCTTAGTCACAGTGTATGAGTTTCTCATGAAGCTGAACACAGTCTCCACCTAAGCCAGAAGATTCACTCTTCAATTCAAATCCAAGACAATGGAAACAAAAATTTTGCATGAGAATGTTCACAGCAGCAGCATTCAGAATAGCTGGTTCAAATGCCCCCAGTAAATGGATAAATGAAAACTGCTAACTTCAAACCATGCACTAGAAAAGGATGAATTGCTGACACAAACTACCACAAGAATGAACTTTAGAAACATTGTTCTAAGTGAATCTACCCAATCAGGGATCATGTGGAATATCGTTTTGTTTTATGCAATGACCTAAATAGGCAAATCTATAGATAGAAAGTAGACAAGAGGTGTGGGAGAGCTTCAGGGGGGATTGAGAGTGGCAGCTCAGTGATATGGGGTTGCTGTGTGGGGTGAGGGGTTTCTGGAAATATTGTGTGATCAATACACAACTTTGAGAATGTACTGAAAGCTGCATGATGAAAATGAAAACTAAGAATTTAATGATGCCCATTATATCCCAATTTCAGCCACCTAGCTAGTTAATCCTCATAAGTGATACCATTAGCATCACATAAGTAGGAACTGAAGAAGGAATGTGATGTCTCACTTGCCCACCAATGATCCATTCGTCACATGCCTGGACACCTTGCTTTTGGAAAAGAAGAGCCCCAAGTTCATGCTTCTACTATTATACACCTGGTCAAATGGGCTATTGACGGTTTGTGGCTTCTCTGGGAGGGAGAGTCAGTTTTCTTTAAGGGCAAGGCCCCTGGTAGGTAAACCATGCTCCAGTAGACGGCTCCACATCCATGGGCACACAAGTTAGAATCAGTGAGGTACAAAAAGGAAAAAGGGCACTAAGTTAGGAGGGTATTGGTTGGATCTAGGGGGAGTTAGGAGGATTGGGAGTAAATACAATCAAAATACATTATATACATGTATAAAAACCTCTAAAAATACAATATTAAAAAACATCCATGTTCAATGTCCACAGGGACATTGCCCCTCTAGACACTGTCATTCTAATACATAATGATAACAACCTGGAAAAAATGATAAAAGATTATTACTTGGTAAAGACTATATCCTTCGGGGAGACTACTCTGGGGGGAGGAATCCACTCCTAAATATTCAGTACTCTATATTCTTCTTGGTTTTATCATATGCTGAGTATCTCAGGTAGATTCTAATCTTTTTAAGGGTAGAAATCAGGTCTTCTGTATTCCCCATGGCCACTGCAATAGAAACTTGCCTGTGGATCCATCCTTGTTTGCTTTACATATAGTAAGCAAATGAGGAAAAGGATACCATAAAATCCAGAGGGGGTCTCTTATCTATTATTCCTTCATACTTCTGTTTAGTTGATACCTGAGGCTTCCTATTACTGTGAGAAATGATGGTGAACTCTCAGCTCTTTAGAGATCTGCTATGGACATAGGAGAAGAAATACAGCATTGAAGAACTCTGGGGCTGTTCAAGTTATTCTTTAAGACCTTTCCTAAAAGAAAAGCATTTTAATCCAAAAGGAGAAACAAGTGCTAAATTTTCTAGACATAAATAAAAAAGGAAAGATTTATCTATTGAGGAATGACAATTCAACATGGACTGTCCTTTGTGGTTCTAGAGCAATTGTATGACTAGACTCTTGCCTGCATCACAAGGACAAGGCAACAGCTCTCCAGACACACAATGGCTGACATCACAGGGCTGGAACACCAGCTGCTGCCAGACCAACTCTGAAACCCCAGCCTACATGCATCTTGCCTGTTGGGAAGTTCTGCTCTGTGTTTGTTGACAAGCAGTTGAAGACTTCGATCTAGTCTTAGGATTTGTTTGTCCCTGTTACCAAGGAGACTCTCTCATTTCCTCCCCCATAAAGTTAGAGAGAGAGAAGAAAGGACCCAGCCTTTCTGTGCTCAGAAAGCTGATACTTGGTTTGACACCCAAACTTCAGTACACAGTGCACCTTGGAATTACCAACATCTCTCATAGACACACAAGTCACCTTGTGTGGCCTTAGCGATTGTTCATAATATTGACAAAATTCATCCAAAGGAAACCAGAGTATACTGAAAACCTCTTGAGGCTGAGAACAGACTTAACCACTAAAAACAGACAGATCAACTGGTGGAACTAAAGAGACAGATCAGCTGCTCTTCAAACCACCCAAGTTCAGTTCCTGGCACCCACGTCAGGTGCTTCCAATTGCCTGCAACTACAGCTCCAGAGAATCCAATACAATCTTCTGGCCTCCCAGACACTGTAATCACTCACACAAATCCCTCACTCAGATACACACATATAAAATTAAAAGTAAAAATAGCCCAACTGTCCCCTCAGGCCTAGCTCCAGACACATGGCTTGACAAGCAGCTTTGCCTAAGTGTAGCTCTGACTCTTCCTCAAAGAAGCTTCTTTTTGCAGCAGATGGAGACCATCACAGAAAAAAACACAATTTATCAAAATACAAAGAACAATTGACTATGGGGTGTCTGTCCCCAACTGACAACAGTGTAGGCTCAAGAAACATCATAGAAGAGGGAAGAGAAAGATGGTGAGAGCCAGAGGTCAAGGATGCTGCTGCAAGATGGCAGGACACAGAACCAACTTACAGCAATCAATAGCATGTCCATCCTCCACTAACAAACACACTGAGAAAGAGATCATGGACACACTCCCATTCACAACAGCCTCAAAGAAAATAAAATACTGAGGAATAAACCTAGCTAAGGAGATGAAAGGCCTCTACAATGGAAACTTTAAGAGATAAAGAGACCAGAAAATGGAAAAATATCCCATGCTCATGGATTGATAGAATTAATATTGTAGAATATATATAATATAATATATAGTTATATATTATATTTTGTGTTCATATAACACATATCAAGGTATTATATGAAATTATCAATATATACATATATATATATGATTGCTGAATATATAAAGAATTCAAAAACCAGCAAAAGCAAAAGTTACACTCTAAAAAAAATGAGCTATGGAACCCCCACCTATCGCTGCCCCAGTTGCAGGCCAGCAGAGAAGAATCCTGTGGGCAGGCTTCCCCAACAACTCCCTCCATCAGACCCTGTAATCTACAAGACCCACTCCCCACCCCAAACCTACCCATCCCCCTATGACCTCAGCAGCTCCTGAGACACAGAATCTGCCAGCTCTGATTGGACCAAGAGATGAATGACTCTTCTCTCACCTAGAGAGTCCTGCCTCTAGAACCCAGGCCCTGGGACACAATCCATGCCCCAGAACCCCCACCCATTGCTGCCACAGTTGCAGGCCAGCAGAGAAGACTCCTACAAGCAGGCTTTCCCACCAACACTCCCCAGCAGACCCTGCAATCTACAAGACCCACTCCCTACCCCAAACCCACCCATCGCTCTGAGACCTCAGAGGCTTCCTGAGACACAGAATCTGCCAGCTCTGATTGAACCAAGAGGTGAGTGACTATTCTCTCAACCAGAGAGTCCTGCCTCTAGAACCTAGACACTGGGGAACAACCTGCATCCCCCAACCCCCATCCATTGCTGCCCTAGGTGCAGGCCAGCAGAGAAGACTCCTGTGGGCAGGCTTCCCCAACACAGACCCTGCAATCTACAAGACCCACTCTCTACTCCAAACCTACTCATCCCCCTGTGACCTCAGCAGCTCCCTGAGACAGAGAATCCACTAGCTACAATTAGACCAAGAGCTACAATTGGACCAAGAGTGGCTCCTTAAAAAACAAACACAGCAAGCACAAATTGGACCAAGAGCAGTTCCCTAAGACACAGACACCACTTGCACCTATTGGAGGAAGAGATGGGTAGATGCCAGTGCAAAAATACATACAACAACATAAAGAACAATATGGCACCACCAGAACCTAGTGGTTTTACAACAGCAAGACCTGAACATCACAATGTAGAAGAAGCAGAAGAAAGCGACCTTAAAAATAACTTTAGGAAAATGATAGAGGCCTTTAAAGAGGAAATGAAAAATTCCCTTAAAGAAACTGAGGAAAAGCCAAACAAAAAAAA
>CABHPP010141893.1:0-25871 GCA_902168425.1 Peromyscus attwateri | reverse complement strand
GGGGGGGGGCCCCGCGGGGTGCGGGGGAGGGGGGATTCGGTGGGATGAAGAGGGGGATGAGAGGGTAACAGGGAGTGAAAATGACCAAAATGCTGTATATACATACATGTATGGGATTGTCAAATAATAACAAAAAAGGAAGAAGGAAGGAAGGAAGGAAGGAAGGAAGGAAGGAAGGCCCTACTTCATGAAGTGTAACAAACTTTTGTCTTTGTGTGGACTGTGAGTTTGTCAAAGCATGTGAAAAGCTTTGGTATACAGGTGCCATCAGTAACACTTCCAAAGAGTGTTTATAATGATGTCTTTAAGGATATGCTTAAAACTTGACTGGTAGGATGTTCAGCTTGATATTGTTAAAAGGTATAAAAATCAAAAAAAAAATATAGAGAGAGTTAAAATCAGCAAAATAATGGAATCCCTCATGTGCCCATTATAAATAAAATTGTAGAAATAGATCTGTAGCACCAAAATGTATTGAGACTATCTAAAAGCTGGTTTCCTTTGAAAACTAACATCACCACATATTCTCTCTACTGTATCAATGCTTAGGTAGTAATTTAGTACCAGGAATAGATAAGATTACTGTAGCTAGAGTTTTCCTGCCTGGCCCACGGTCAGGATAAATCTCTTTCACCTGCCAGTCCCACAGCCGCTCAGACCCAACCAAGTAAACACAGAGACTTATATTGCTTACAAACTGTATGGCCATGGCAGGCTTCTTGCTAACTGTCCTTATATCTTAAATTAATCCATTTCTATAAATCTATACCTTGCCACATGGCTCGTGGCTTACCGGCATCTTTACATGCTGCTTGTCCTGGCGGTGGCTGGCAGTGACTCCCTCCGCCTTCCTGTTCTTTTAATTCTCTCTGTTAGTCCTGCCTATACTTCCTGCCTAGCCACTGGCCAATCAGTGTTTTATTAGCAACACATTTGCCGTACAGAACATCCCACAGCAGATTACAGGTGTTGTTTTCCTTTTGTAAATCTTTGTTCCCTGGTGTTTGTTTATTGCTTGGCAGTGATATTCATTCCTAGAAAGAGAAGTCCATGTTGGTCCTAACAGGGAAGCAGTAATGTAGAGCAGATGCCCCCCTTCATGCTGCCCTCTCCTGCCATCCAGGTGAAACCCAGGTGCTGAGGTTCTCCTGGTAGCTGACAATGCCTGCCGGAAACTCAAGCTCTGATTTGTGCCTGCAGGGAAGGAGAGCCCCCCAGTCAGTGACACTCCAGATGAAGGGGATGAGCCCATGCCTGTCCCTGAAGACCTCTCCACCACTTCTGGGGCACAGCAGAACGCCAAGAGTGAGCGAGGCATGGGTAAGTGGGTCAGCGTGGTGTCCCCCAGGCTGCGAGATACACGCAGTTAGGAAATGGCTGCTGTGTAGGGTAAGGTAGGTGATCACTCCCTCTTGTCCTCTGAGGTCAGTCACTTACATACTTCAGGGCTTCCCGACTTGGCCAATCTGTTTTAATTAATGTGTTTTTAATGTGTGTGTTTTTAAGGTGGTTTTCTGCCTCTGCAAGTGGTCTTGGTGTTACTATGTGCTGAACTACTAGCATGGGTACCTTTTGAAACACATTTACATAAATTTAAAGGTCAATTTAAATCAAGAGATTCAGCTAGTGTTGGAGCATATAGATCTCCTTTGTTTGGTCCCAGAAGCATCCTAGGTGATAAGGGTTTGTTTTCCAAGGTAACCCAGGCATAAACAGATGCTCACAACACTTGCCTGTGGTTCTCATCACAAAGCAAGAGGCTCATTCTGGGAAACAGAAGAAATTGTCCTCAGACCACGCTACACAGGGAGAGCCCCTGCTAGAGAGTCAGACTGCCGACTTGGTTCTCATGGAGAAAGAGGTGGGCTTGCCCTGAAATTCCACAGCTGCTGTGGAGCCTCTGCAGAATCATCATGCTGCAGGCATGCTTTAGGGAACTGAAAACAAGGCTGGTTCCTGGAGAGCAGGGAAGACCTGTGTTCTCCACTTGTTGTAGGTCACGGGTGCCAGCAAAATGCTGTCGGCATCTTGTCCCTTCGACCATGGAGTGTGAGTGGGGATCAGCCTTGGCTGTTACTGCTGGCTGGCACCATCACAGGCTGAGCCCCTTACATCCCGAGTACAGTGCTCTCAGTACCAGGTGCTCTCAGTGTGGGAGTTCCCTTAGACTTGTCGTTTCCAAGGCTTCCTTCCCTATCACCGTGTGCAATTTGCAGTTCAATTGCCTTTCAGGGTGGAGTTTAGAAAATAGGAATTTCAAACTTGGGAAAATAAAAGGCCCTGGTAAATCTTTTTTGCCTGGTTCAGCAATAGCAATTGACTTGGTCCTGAAGACAGGGGGTGCTCTTTGAAATGGGCCCCACAAACAAAGGGAGCAAGAGTTCCTGTGGGAAGCTCGAGGCCAAAGAGTTACTTATCAGGAAAGCAGAGAAAAAAAGCCCAGAGGACAGATAGGATGTGGGGAAGGGATGAGAGGATCTGCCCTAGAAATGCCCCCAGCCACATCCCATGGTGGCCACCTTGTCCTGTGCGACCCTTGAAGGAAAGCCCCCAGTTCCACCTGTAAGCTGCAGGCTGTGAGTTTCATAACCTGCAGAATATAACATTAAATAGAATAGTGTGGAGATAACGTGGAGAGGAAATTCACAGGTTAAAGGAAATGAAGTTGAAGCCATACCTCACCACACTGTGTCATGGGATGGCCCATGAGAACTAAAGAGTCAAAAGGGACAGGGGACCAGGAGCCACAACAGTCTGGGGCAGGAGCAAAGGGCGGCAGGAGGAAGCAAGAGTCTCCATGGAGACAGGGAGTCAGTAAGAGGGATGTGGTCATGCAAGAGGACATGTCTCAGAAGGACACATCCAAGACTCCTGGTCCCTGGTTGTGACCCTCAGAGCAGAGCTTCTCATCTTCCTCAAGCCTTCGTTTCCTCATGTGAGCAAGAGCAGCTACCACATGCCCCAGAATGGCTTTGTGGGACAGATGGAAATAGCGGAAGACATTAATGGCAGACAAAAAGGAAAAGGTAGGGAAAGTGCATGTTGTGCATCCCAAGATTTACAGTCCTGGAGAAAGGGGCCCAGGGTCACTTCAGTAGTAAGAAAGGGGCAGGTGCCAGGTGGTGTTGGCGCACACCTTTAATCCCAGCACTCAGGAGGCAGAGGCAGGTGAATCTCTGAGTTTGAGGCCAACCTGGTCAACAAAGTGAGTTCCAGGGCAGCCAGGATACACAGAGAAACCTTGTCTGGGGAGGTTGGGGGAACGAATCCATAAAATAAACAAATTGAAAACAGCCAGAAAAAGGAGAAATGTGTTAAAATAGGACAGTACCAAAGGGAAGACTGACTTCAAATCCAGGTGTGAGCCATCAGAGTGGACAGTCCAAGGAGGCATGGTCAGAGCTGACCAGCAGTGCGGGTGGAGGAGGTTGGGTCACTCAATGGGAGAGAGACAGGCCTGCTGTTGACAGCTGTGAGCTATTCCAGATGAGACAAGAACAGACCAAGTAAGAAAATCAGCAGTAGGAAATGCTAGAAACCACCCCCCAACTGGTTAGTGGTCATTCCCAGGACTTGAAAGTTAGGATTTCACACACTGCTGCTTTTTCTAATAATGCTGTAAGAACACCCTAGATCTGTGTGTATACATGTTGGGACAATGATAGCCAGATGCAGAGCAAGACAAGCACCAGTATTGGGCCCCCATTTTCTTCAAAGTCTGAATAAGAAGAAACAAAGGGTTTGAAGTGCAGCTTGAAGAATTTAAGTCAGACCCAAAGGAGAACTTTCTGGCAAGCAGCAATTTAGTCATCAGAATGGTCTACTTAATGACACTGTGGCTTGTTCTTTCTGAAGTGGTCTCTTTAAAAATGAGAGAACTCTCAGCTCTCTGAAGTGGTTGTGTCTGAAACCATTTGAAGCTGAGGAAGCTCTCATTGACCTCTTCAGGCAACCCTGAGTTTACCGAGTCTCTGTTTGCTGGGGGGAGTGCAGAGCCAGTGCGTTGACACAGAACTGTGGGGCCTCGTAGAGGTCTTCCTGTGGGACAGTGTCCAAGCTGATGTCTAGAGAGATGGGCGACTTGTAAAAGAAAAGTAACTGCTCTATACTCCCTTCCTTTGCTCGATAATACTTCTTCCTTCTTTCTGGTGAGTTTTCTCATGGTTTGGCTTTGCTCTTGCCCTTTGTCACCTAGAAGGGACCAGAGCTGTGCCACCCTTCCTACCTGGCAAGCTGAGGACTGTGGCCAAACAGTAAGAATCCAGAGTGACACTCCGTGTTGAATGCAACCACAGGGAAGCCCGAGCAGAGGGGAGGGGAATTCCAGGCTAAAAGCACAGACACACACCATGAGAAGGCCGGGCCAGTGTGGAGCTTAGCCTAGAGTCCAGGGAAAATGCCAGCAGAAGCATAGGCGTGCCCAAGGCTGAGCTGGAAACAGGGTGTTTCTAAATCAATCTGAGTTGAGGCTTCAGGGGACGCTTTGGCCCCTGACATTGGGACAAGGGAACCCAGACAGAAGGAAATGGGTGCAAACTCTGAGAGGGTCCATTCTAGGTTGTGCATCGCCCTTCGAGTGCATCTCAGTCTGATAATTCACCTGCCAGCTCTGAGAGAGGCTGACCCTGAGTAGCTTCTCACTGAGTGCCTGCACCAAAATCTGGCTCTCCTTAGCTTAGATGGAAGGGGAAAAAAAGGTACAAAATAAAATCTGCATTTTTCCGTTCCTCTAGGAAGCCTGAGAGAAATAATGGAGTGTATCAAAGTCTTGATCTTGGTTTTTATTTTGTTTGGCTGGTTTTGTTTGTTTTTGTGTTTGTTTGTTTGTTTGTTTCTTCTCAATTCATGACATTGATTCAGCCATGACAGCAGGGCTGAAGCAGAAACTATAGGCAGTCATTTCAAGTTTTCATTGCATATAGGCAGCGTAGATGGTACTGTGTGGAACATGAGGGCATTTAAAATATATTGTCACATATTTTGTAACTGACAGTCCTAGTGCCAGGGTCCTCTCCCGTGAGGGGGGTGGCGTTTAGCTTGGGCTTTGGTTAGCATACAAACTCTGGGTGTCACTGTGGTATTTCAAACATACCAGGCTTGTTCACCCTGTCTGTCGCTACGGTCCTTGCCTTTATCCTGTCTCCGTGGGTCAGCTTCAGGCAGGCAAGGGTGGTCCTCCGGTGGGTGGCAGTTCCGAGGATTCTCTTAGGCCCAGGAGAGGGAAGAGGAGCTGGAGGGAGTTTTTCAGGACTGGAAGGAGACAGCAGGCCTGGCTGGAGAGTGGGCAGCTGGCTTCAAGCACGGATGTGAGCCCCGTTATCTAATCAGCAGCTAGAGGAAGTTGTTTTTATCGGTGAAATGCATCTCTTCTGAAGCGATAGCCCCACTTCAGCTTGGAAGAAGCATTATCGTGCAGTATCTGAGCAGCTGCGGCAAGCGCAGGGGCTGAAGGTGCTAGCAGGCAGCGTCTCCAGTCTCTGCAGGGAGCTGCTGTTGCCCTTGGTTTCTCTTCTCTGGGGATGACTGGAGGATGTAGGTTAGCTTTGTGAGCACTTGGCTGTTTCTTTCTCCTGTCCTTGCTCCTCCTCTTCAGAGCTGAATAATCTGGGCTGTGGTTTCAATGGGGCAGATCTGCGAAATTCTGTTCATAATGTAACTTACCATCTCTACCATGGAATGTTTGTAAGAGCCACTGGCATGCCCACCCCCATAGGCTTATCGCGGGAAGTGTCCCTTCTTCATGAATTTCTCAAAAATTAGATACTAAGTAGTATTATAAAAACTACTTTCCCACCCTCTTTCTCTTTCAATGTTTGGCCCCGGGGGTGGTGGGTGGCTGCAGCCTTGCCTCCAGCAGAGGAATGAGAATGGCAGCCTGTCAACCAAGCCTTTTGCCTTCTGAATCTCCCTTAATCTATCAGCCAGTGGGAATCCCAGTGATCTTCCTGACAGTGGGTCATGCCTGAACTTTGAAGTGACTCTGCGCAACACCTGCCATCTTGAATTGGGCTTAGGTGCACACAGGCAGACCAAGCAGCAGGAATTCAAGAGTATCCCTTGGAGGAAATGCGAACTGATATGTGTTTGTCAACACCTGTTCATGCATGCTTGCTTCTGTTAGGTGGAGATTATGTTATTGTATGTATGATGAATGGATGTGGTTTGTTTATGTGTGGTAGATATGTGTGTGCTTGTTTATGTGTTCCTGTGTGTGGTATTTGCATATATGTGTTTTGCATATATATGCATATATTTGTACATAGGTACGGTATATGTGAATATGGACATGTGGTATTTTATGCATGTGTGTTTGTGGGTGATACATAAATATTTATGGTGTGTGTAGTATGTATGTGTGATGTATGTGAGGAATATGTATATATATATATATGTGCTGTGTGTATATATGTGTTTGTATATGCTATGTATACACACATTATATGGTGCATGTGTATATGTTATGTGTGGTATATATGTATATCTGTATATATGTGTGTGGCATATGGGTGGTGTGTGTGATACGTATATGATGTTGTATATATACACAGTATGTGTGGTGTGTATATAGTGTATATCTGAGATGTGTGTAGTCTCATGTGTATTTGTATGATGTGTAGCAATGTGTGAGTAGTGTGTCTGGTATTTATGTGGTGTATGTGTTTGTGGCATGTGTATGGTAAGTATATATGTGGTATGTATGTGTGTGGCATGTGTGATTTGTGTAGTTTATGTGTGATATGTATGTTTGTGTCTTGTGTGTAGTATTTATGTATAGGGTATGTGTATGGCTTGTGTGTGGCATGTATATGTGTGGTATGTATTACTTGTGTGTGGTGTGCAGGGGGCTTGTGTGTGGGATGTATGTATGTGGTATTTATGTGTATGGCTTGTGCAATTTGTATAGTATGTATGTTGTACACAATGTTTGTAGTGTAGGTGTGGCGTGGATGTTTGTGGCATGGATGGTGATGTGCATATGTGCTGTGTGCTGTGAGATGAGTGTGTGACTTGCTTTTTTTTTAATACTTATTGCACTTATTTTGGGGTGTGTGGAGCTGCAATATACATGTGGAATGAAGCATGTGTGAAGGCCAGAAGACAGCTTGCAGGAGTCAGTTCCCTCCTTCCATCAAGTGGATACCAGGAATTGAAGTCAGGCTTGGCCGCAAGCACCTTTACCTACTGAGCCGTCTCACTGGCCCAAACGTGTGGATCTTACCACTGCTATTTTCCTGGAGATGCTGGCCCTCAGCTAGCTGCTTTCAAGCAGGTGGAGCCCCTGGGTCTGGTATGTCCTAGCTCTTCAGCTCTGCAGTGACTACCATCTGTGCACCTAGCGGATGAGGAGTTCACCTGACCCAGGCAATGCCTGCAAGTTACACCCTGGCATGGAGTTCACCCCAGCCAACACTCAGGGTGTCGTTAATGTCTTCATGTTGTGCTAATGACAAAAATCACATATCATCTCAATTGGGAGACCCTGTGCCTGAGAACCCTATGAGTAAGTGACCTGGGCAGAAGCCTTGACACTAAGCCTGACATGAAATCATACCCTGGGTCCCAACAGAGGGCAACTCAAGGTCCCTGAAAGAACTTCACTAACTTCCTGTCTGAAGTCCTGGGCACAAGAAGCCTAAGCCAGCTCTGTCAGGCCCTGGTAGAGAGAGTGTAGACAAATGTACTGATCAGGGCAGAGCATGACCTCATACTTTGGGCTAGTCTCTTCCTGTATACAAAAAGCCACTGTATACCCCTTCACTTCCTTGTATTTGTAGACTGGTGGCCACAGTGCCCTGAAATGTCTTTACTATCTGATCCAAAAGAGAGCCACTTAGGTGCAAAGCATAGCCCTGCCCCAACCTCGGCTTCATTCATTTTAGTACTTGTGTGGATGTTGTTTGGGTCACCTCCCAGCTTCGTTTGGGTTGTCTGGCCCTTCAGGGATGAGGGAAACCCATCAGATCCCAAAACTATTCCTAGAGCCCTTTAGTGTACAAGATGGGCTCGGCCATTGCCTTGGAAACCTTGACAACTTGAAGAAAGGCTGGCGAGTGATGCTTATATTACAATGATGCGATGATAAACTCACAAGAACATGGTTTTCTTAGAGAATATGTACAAGGAAGAGTGTTTCCTAACTGGACTGAGGTTCAGGTTCGTGGAGCAGCTGGTGTGAGCAGGGGTGTGAGAGGGAGCCGGCCCTGTTTGGACTGGAGGAAGAGTTGAGGAAAGAGGAAAGGATGCTTAGAAGGGAAGGAGTGGAGGCACTGGAGGACCTCCACAGCTTGGTCTGGGTGGTCTGGGGGTGAGCAGTGGTGCTAGCAAGGGGCCCCTCCCAACATGGTGGCCCAGGTGATAGCCCCAGCTGACCTGCGTGTTGGAGTTTGTTCTCATGATAGTCTTTGGAAGTCTTCTGGTCTCCTGGAAGGGTGTTTGAACCCGTGCCAGGAGGCAGTATGGGAAGGAAGAAGAAAGCAGGTAGAGATGGTGTTTGTCTGCTGACCTGGTATAGGTCCTTGTGTCTAGTGACCGACTGAGGTGACTGGGACCACGGTGACTCTGCTGAGCCAAGTGGGGAATCCAAAGTTGATTAAGATAAAATCCAATGATGGTTCTGAGCCAAGGAATTAGCTGGAATGTGAGGCCGGAAGAGGCAGAAGTTCCATCTTTGGGTAAAGTCTGCCGGGTAGGACAATGGAGGGAAACCTCGGGCACACATTGGAAACCTTGTAGGAACAGGAGCCTTTAATTGTATAGAAAAGAAAAGAGAGAGAGAGAAGCAGAGAACACGTCCAGTGGTTCAGGTGAAGTTTCTCAGAAGAAATATGGATGGAAGCCACAGAGAAGATGTAGCAAAGGTGAGAAGCGCCAAAAGTGTGCACAGGAAGTGCCCTTCAAGGAGAGTCTGGGCCCCTTGTGCATTTTCCAAAAGTAGCTCAACAAGGTGCAGGCAGAAACCAGATAGACTGCCAAGGAAATCAGGCAGATGAGCAGCAGGATTGGGGGCGGGGGTAGGGGCACAGGGAAGGATGGAAAGACCAGAGGAGGGGGAAAAGGGAGCTGAAAAAGTTGCTGGCTGAAAGGGAGGATTTCCAGGCTGGAGCTTTAGGGTGAGGGTATTTGAATTCACTTTAGGAAGTAGGAAGGACTGGAGAAAAAGAAAAGACTGAGCTCAGCGTCCTGGGCGGCAAGCAGGGTGGTTCCCAGGATGCCCTGCGCACTCCCTTTGGGTCTCTTTTCAGAAAGCCTGACCCTTTGTTTTCTTTCTAGCCTCACACGTCATCCCTACAGGTGGAGTTGGCCTAGATTTTCCTCCTGAGGGTACCCTTAGCACCTGTTCTTCCCTAGAGTAGGACAGTGTCCCAGCAGTGTGGGTGGAATGATGGTGTTATCTTATTGAGGGTGGAGAAAGGAAAGGAGAGGGCAGGCAGGAGGGTTTGAAGTTGAGAAGATCTGATGCTCACCATCTTCATTATTCATTCACAATGGCATAACTACTGTTTGGGGCAGAGGGGCAGAGCCTTTGTGGGAGGCTGTCCTTGCCACATCGCCAATGGTGCTACCCCACCCAGGTCACTGTGACAACCGCACATCTCCATATAGCTTCCAGGTGAGAAACTGACTTAAATGTCATCCACACTTCCCTCAGTATCTTCCCCACACAAGAGCTTTCAAGTTCACACAGGCCATCTTCAGCTGGTTAAGACTTTTCATTGTGGTCAATAATGTTCCAGAACCCAACATAGAAATTAAAAGTATACTGTAGAAAATTTGAACCAAAAGAGGTAACAGAATCCCATCCTAGGATGAATAGCAGCCCTTCTTCCTGGTTTTATTTTCCCATTTGTGTTTCCAAAGGTACAGGCCGACTGTGGAAAGTGGTTTGTTTCTATAACTAAAACCCAGTATTAATCTTATCTTCACCTTACTCTGACCACTTAAATTCAAAATTCACATTGTGCTCCACTAATTTACTGAGGGAGACGAAGAAGAGTCCAAGATTAAAGGGCTCTGGAGAAGATAAGACAAGTGCTAGTTTCTGTGTCTGGGTTTTGGTCTCAGTGTTATTTTCTGCTTTGTTCTCTGTGTGTTGAAAGCATTGGCGGTTCTGTATGTAGAGCAGTCAACTGACATTCCGTTAACTTTCCTCCTGCATGGGGTTTCAGAAAGAAATGGAAAAAAAAAAAAAAACCAACACAACAGGTTTTGTGCTGTGGTTGCCGGTTACCACCTGTCCTCCTCTCTGGTTAGGACATTTTTCTGATTTGGGAAGTGTAAATATAACCCAGAAAAAAAGAAGAAAAAAAAAAGCTTCCCTTCCTTTTATGCAAAAGTAGAAAGGTTCAAGTAGAGACACCAAGCCCTACCCATCACCCTTCAAGTTTGCAGAGAAGCAGTTGAGCAGGGTGCAGATGCCTGCGGGGGGGGGGGGGGGGGGGGGGGGGCGGGGGGGGGGGGGGGAGTGCAGGAAGCGTTCCTCCTCCCAGGCCTGCGTGGCTGAGTCCCAGCTCTGGCCTCCACCAGACACGCTCAAAGGATCACAGACCTGCCCATGATTTTAACCTTTTCTTGGGAATTGTCTTAGGATAAGAGAAACTTGGAAAGAATTCAGAAAGTGTGCTCCAGTTAGCCTGGAGCCAGACAGAATCAGCCGATTTCGGATAGATTCATTCGTGCTGCCAGACTCTTAGCTTGTATTCGACCGTGGTTAGAAGTCTTTACACCACACACATTTGGCCAGTGCTACAAATTAGGGCTGTTTTGTTTTGTTTTGTTTTGTTTTGTTTTGTTTTGTTTTAGTTTGGTTTGGGATTTGAGAGCTGGCTTGATACGATTTTCATATCTGACAGCTACAATGAAGTATGGGAGGTTTCTTTTTTTTTTTTTTCTCGAAAGCTATCTATCCAGTAAAGGGTAAATTTGCCTCGCAAGAGTTGACTCCCAGTGGCTCTCTGCTGTTGGTATCACAAATGGGGCCTCCTGCAGTAACTGCCCTCTGCCTCTTACTAAGCACAGAACTTCTGTTGAATCCATCAGTTATGTGTACCCCAGAAGTTAGTGTACAGATCAAGAGGTGACTCCCCTCACTGGCCCCTGCACCTGTGGTGGTTGTGAAGCCACTTTCTCAGTAAGGCTTAGCAGTATGCAAATGTGGAGGAGAATGATCAAAAACTCACCCTCCCGTGGAGGGACGCAGGACTCTTGGGGCTCTGAAGCACCTGACACTTGCTGGAACTCACTTCTCTGGTAGAAGAAGAGCCATTGGTGCCACCCCTGTCAGGAGTCAGGTCAAGGCGGGCATCCCTGGTCACAGGACTGAGGTGTGTCTTTGCAACGCTGGCTGCCAGGAGTACTTCCCCTACAGGGGATGTGGCTGCAGGCTGTCGATTTCCACGGAAGTCACCAGGCCAGGATTCCAGTGAAGCCCTGAATATCCGGCATCTTCCCCATCCAGCAGGGTGTGAACTGTGATCGTGTGATCAATGGATGGCTTCCAGGCTGGCTCCTGCTGCCCGGCAGGGCCCAGGCAATTGTGGACATCCACTTTTTCCAAATGAAGGGCTGTTACCCTAGAAGTGAAACCCTGCTGAAATGAGAAAAGGACTTTTATGACAGCCCTGCAGGCAGCTATATGATTATTGTTATTATTATTCTTAGAACCTGGCAAAATGTTGACTGCTCTCACGGTGTCTCTACACTCCGCTTGAACTTGGTTGCGACAAAAATGAGAATCTGCAGTGACCCCCGGAGCCCTTCTCTCAGCTTCTATTTACACCATAATGTTTAATAATGACTACTAACTGTTGCCTGGTGTGGTGACCACTTGTTTGATCCTGGTGTGACAGTTGAAACAGCCTTTAGTGACATTAGTGTGGGGTGGAGAGTGCTGAGACTTGAGCGCAGCGGCTTGAATCCTGAGAAGATGGCTGTGGGTCGCTGGAAAGCCATGTGCATTTGCTTACAGTTTTAGAGGACTGTTACTTCCTTGTGGTCCTCGCACTGGTTTTCACATTAGCCTCTGTGCTTATGGGTATGAAAACACCTATTAAGGGCTTGTGTTCATCGGTGGATTTTTCGCATTTCAGTAACTGCTTTTATTATTGGTGGAAAGCCTCTTGAATAGTAACCCTGCTCTCAGCCTGCTCTGTGCCTATGTACCACACACATGCCCAAACTTGCTGTCATCCCCTCGCACACTGACAGGCTCCCTCCACAACCATGAGCAGCCCTTGTCTGGGGTCAGGAGTCTCATGGATGCATGGTAGCCAGTGTCTCTGGAATACATCTATGCATGAGTCACTGTCCTTGTGTAGCGCTGTCTACTGGAAATGCAGTCATCTGCAAATGTGCTTCTGAATTCCCTGGAGCAAGGACTTTTCCTTTTTCAAAAAAGGGGGGGAAAAGCACAAGTAAATTAATGTTACTATATTTTATTTAGTCAATATATCCAAATAGTATTACAAATATATACTCACTCTAAATAGGTTTTTTTTTTAAAAAAAAAAAATGAGAATTTTTACTTTTCCCTTGGACAGTTTGAGCCCAGTGTGGATTTGATGCTTATGTCACATCTCAGTTTGGACTGACTGCTTTTCTTACGCTCAGGAGCCAACTAAGCCATCCTGTTGGAGGGGGTTGATTTCCCTCCCCCTTCTACTGTGCTCTAGCACTGAGCTGTAGCCCCAGTCCAGGCAGGCAGAGCTTAAGAGTTCCTGAGAAAAGCATAGAACTACATTATAGAAAAATGTTATGGGATTAACGCCGAGTTTTAGTTCTATGTCTTCCACACTTTTGCTCAATCTAAGTCCTGTCCCATTTGCACTCGTGAATCATTCTGGGCATCAGCATTTTAGCAGGAGGCCCTGTAGACATTTGCTTCCACACAGAGAGCAGTAGGCTAGAGCAGCAGGAACCTGGGAAGCACATGTTTCCCTGAGCCCAGCTGACTCCCAGGTGAGAGAGAGGGACACTTCTAGCTAGTGTTTCCATCCCTTTGTTTGAGTTTTGTTTTGTTTTGTTGTTTTGTTTTTTTGAGACAGGGTTTTTCTGTGTAGCCCTGGCTGTCCTGGAACTCACTCTGTAGACCAGGCTGGCCTCAAACTCATAGAGATCCACCTGCCTCTGCCTCCTGAGTGCTGGGGATTAAAGGCTGGCGCCACCAGTGCCCGGCTTCCTTCCCTTCATTTTATTCCTGTGTTCTCCTGTGGTCTTGGTGCGAAGCTATTTATTGAATTAAGTATCTCCCAAGCCTGGCAGTCGCTTCATAGGCAAAGCACACTCTGGAAAGGTACCACAGGGGACAGCTCCCAGCAAGCTGAGCCCCAGAGACACACTGTGAAACTGGTTCTGCAAAAATGGTGGCCACCCAATCCGCTTGCTACTTCCTAAAGAATGCCACTGCAACCTGATGAGGCAACAGGGGGAAGAGGTGCTGGAAAAGGGTTTTTAAGGGAGAAACAGAGGCCAACTTCCTTCCCGTAACCTTAAAATGTAAGCCGTGTGTTTGCCTCAGCACCCACTGCTGTTCTGAAGGCCCAGGTGTGGATGGCTCCGGCGTTTCCACCCCTCAGGCTGCACCCCCACGCCTGGGCCCAGCAGAGACACCCCTAGCCTTGCAGATGTCTGCCCTGCCACTGCCTACTGCTCTTCTTACGGTTCAGGAGACAGGGTGTGTCCCTGTGCATGTGGCGGCTGGGTTTCCTGAGCACACCATGATCCAGAGCACAGAGATAGGATCTGTCATTGTGGCTTTGTATTGTTATTGTCTTATGATTCTCCCTCCCTCCCTCCCTCCCTCCCTCCCTCCCTCCCTCCTTTCCTCCCTTCCTCCCCCTCCTTTCCCTTTTCTCTCTCTCTTCCTCCCTGTCCACTTCCTTTCTCTTTCTTCCTCTCGCTCTTCCTCTTCTTTCTTCTCTCCCCCTTCCCTTTTTCCCTCTCCTCTTCCCCCTTCCCCCTTCCCTCCCTAATGCTCACCTTTCCTCCTTTCTCCTCACTCTCCCCCCTTCCCTCCTTTTCTCCTACCCTTGCCTCCCCTCCCTCTTTCTACTTCTGATTTCCCTCCCTCCTCCCTCATTCCTTCATTCCTTCCTTTCTTTCTCCTTCTTCTTCTTCCCTCCATTCCTTCATTTGATCATAGATACGTGGTCATCAAAATTTGGTTGCTTGAATGGATCTAAGAACCGATAGATGGATTGTGTTGCGTTGATCCAGCCTCAGCACTCTGCTCCAGAGGCACAGGCAGGATCATCAGATACAGCCCTGTTGTCATGAGTAACCGGAAGCATCTTTGGTGCCCATTGATGGTAGCTAGCAGAGCCAAAGCCACGTGTCTCAAGGCCACTAGCTCTTGGTTTTGGGTTTTTTTTTTTCCTTCCTGTTAAGTGAGTTAGTCAGGCATTCCCTGGTTCAGGGGTTCAGGATCTATTGTGGTGAAATAATCTAGCTGGCTGTATCACAGAAGGCTTACTGTGCCGTATCCATAGGTATAAAACCAGGGCTCCTGAGCATGTTGACCACTCCAGACTATGGAACCAGCCTTATTGTAGCAAATTTTCAAGTAGAAGTGGATTTGTTTAATCCTACTTGGTTGTGAAAACTAATAAGAAATCTGAATAATTACTGCCATGTTCCTCAAAACTGTGTAGTCTCCAGAACACAGCCACTGCACCTACTTGCGACCACTGGAATGAGTGTCTTGAGAGTCACGGGTGGACAAGAACCTGTCCCTTAAAGAGTTAAATGTACACTGTGTCTTGCCGCTGCCTGCTCTTCAGACTTGGAGCTGAAGGGGGAATGTGTTCTTTGTGGACTCAACATTTCAGAGCTCAAGAGACAGCAGGAGGCACTATTAAGACAGATGCGGGTTAAGCGTGTGCTCCTTCCCAGGCACCCTGTTAGGCAGAAGTCACCAAGTAAGAAGAGGTCACAGTGTTTACCCTTTGATAGAAAGAAGGAAAGGTGCAGAGATAGAGAAACAAGAAAAAACAAAAGGAAAGTGAGAAATAAAATGTAGAAGAATATAGCCTGTCCCACAAACTATTCTGTTGGTTTTGGACACTTAAAATTCACTTATATATTTATGGAAATGGTTAGCTAGGTGCACTGAAGTTTCATGACCGCTTTTATTGAATTCACTGATGGCAGTGTGGCCATTCTCCTGGCAAAAGCCGTCATATGCTAGAAAATGACACTTGAGTCACCAGTGGACCATGTATGTGACAGTCCCATTGATGGACTCTGCTAGTGGAATTGTAGCTGTCTATGTCTGTACTTCACACATTTTGATGATCACGTGGGGATGAAACCACCTCAGGATACATTTCTTCTTCAAGAATGTCCACGTTATCAAGTGATTCATTACTGTAATAGTTTCTATCTGAACATGAATGAAACAGACAGTGAATATATGTCGCCGAATATACATGGCTGGCCTTTAATGCCTCTGTCCCACACCCAGTACCCATGGAGCAAGGCAAATACAAGCACGGCTTGTGAGCAATATCATGTTGCTGCTGTGCCGAGAGGTCCCAATTCCCTTAAAACACACTGGATAGAAGGCCACCCAGACACCATGTGGACTCAGCAGTCCATTTAAACCAATCAACAGGCAGGTTACTCACCATGGGTGCTGGCAGCATGGGGTGGGGATGGGGGGTGAGACAACGAGCTTTGAACTAAGTCTGTCCATCTGGAGTCCCTTGCATCTGTCTGTAACGTCACTGTTTTCTCATCAGTGGGAGCCCTTCCAATTGCAGGCGAGACCTGCATACATGAGGCCCACTAAATACCCCCTTCTTCGATCTAATTATTCCTATGGAATATAATAAACACCAAGAGTGGACACTGCAGTACACTGGCCTTGCTTATGGTTCTCATTCTTTAGAAGACGTTCACCTGCATGCACTTCTCTAATGTCAGTGTGCCTACAGACGGCATGCCACAGCTAACCTTGAATCTCCAGGGGGTTCACTAACCGCGATCTGTGACCTCGTGGCTTCTTGAGCACATGTTCGTTGCTTATGAACTCTTACCGTTCGGAGGACACAAGGCTGAGTAGGAAGGCTGCCTCCCTCATTCCTGGTGTGTTGCATGAGTACA
Organism: Peromyscus attwateri; assembly: GCA_902168425.1. Taxonomy (NCBI): domain Eukaryota; kingdom Metazoa; phylum Chordata; class Mammalia; order Rodentia; family Cricetidae; genus Peromyscus; species Peromyscus attwateri. The sequence continues at coordinate 9,773 of CABHPP010141893.1, read as the reverse complement.
CACACAAGAGTATGTGAGAGTTTTACTGCCACATCACTTGTCCCCTGGTGGCTGTTGGCTCATAAGCACTTTCCCCACAAGAGGTATCTCTTGTGCCTCCCAGAACCTTTGACATTTAGCCAAACAATGAGATCTGCTCATTTGCATTATCCTGCTCAGTCCAGTGTGTCTCAGCTCAGTCTGTGCAGGATGCATGGACCTTGTTGAGTAAGACAAGATCCCTGCCCTTAAGAGGTTCATTGTCTCTATTCCATAATATGTCTGTCTGGAAACATCATTTTTTTTTTCTGTTTTGATCGTGTGATACTCTGTGAATAAAATATGGAAATAATAAAGTTAGGATTGCTGAGCTGCTCAGAGTTCTGCATTGATCCCTGCTCCCCTAGACAAACACCTGCAGGAGGAAACTGATGGACCAGGCTTAAAGTCAAAGTCATTCTTTCAATCCATTCAAAATACGGTTCTTTAAAGGGGCCCCAAACATCCCCATACTCTTCAGTTAAAGGAGTAAAAACATCCTGATGACCACTCTTTTCAATACTTATCCTAGTGAAGCTTATTTCACAAGGAGATTTATCCATCAGGTCTTGTATTGAGTTTCATTTTTACTTTGGCAAATTGATTTTTCTCCTAACATTCAGGGTTTCTGAGAGTCAGTTGAAAGGTTTGGTGCCATGCCACATAATGTGTCAAATCAGTCAAGAGCAGTTATAAATGCATAAAGATTTCTTGGAAGGTTTGAGTGAAAGGGGGACCAGGGAGGAAGAATGTTTGGTAATAATGGTGTGTGGAGATGTGTCTGTGGCTGTTGGTACAACATTCCTGGTTTGGGTTAAATGCCTTGCCTTGCTGCTGGTGGAGTTCCCTGCTCATTCTTCAGGTCGGGAAGGCTGACTATTCCACAAAGAAACAGGAGCTGGTTTGGAAGGCAGAATGTTTTACTATAATCAAGATGTAAATATTTAGCTTTCGGATTAGAAAGGATAACACAAATCCCAAGATTCTCCTGCTGTGTGCCTGGAGCACTTCCAAGAGAATGCCCTTCCTTGCTTGGTTTCCCATCTGTCATTCACACTGTTAAATGCTGACAGAAATTGTTTTAGTTTGTCAGAGAAGTTAGAAGTCGTGAATTGTGGCATCCAGAGATACCATCTTTTCAGATCCACATGAGTCCCAACAAGGAACGTTCTCCAATAGGAAAACGTTTGCTAGTCAGAGATGCCCCATAAAAAAGCTGTTAGTGAAATTCTCACCTCCAAAAGGAGAGCAACAGTGGGGTAGGCATGCTCAGAAAGATATTTGTGGCACATTCTTTGGAGTGACGCACCTCTCTAAAATGCTGCTTCTCCACTATAGCCTGAAGACTCGAACAAGGGTGAAGTGGTTTTAAGACGAGGGGTATCACCCACAGCAAGCGGGGGCCCTCCTCACTGGAACAGTGAGCTGGGCCACCATTTTCTTTTGAGAACAAACCAACCAGACCATGGGACCAGATATGGTTGCAGTCAGCAATGCTTCTGTAGGTAGACATGGAGTCAAATAAACTTGAGATAGGAGGCATCAGCTTCAGGGAGTGGTTGTTGTGTACATTACCCAATCTTTCCATAAGATGACCGTGAACTACTCACAGAAGCGAAGAGGTGACACCCTGAACAATGTACAGCTAACTGCAGGGAGAAGTGTCGCGTGGGGCAGGTAGGATATGGTTGCTGCAGGAGACCTTGCCTCTGTGGCGTGGACAGAGAGATTCCAGGTACATGTCCAAGGACCCAGCACAGGCTGGAAGTGTGTTCACTTTGTCGAGTTGCCAGACATCAGGCTTGCTTAGCTTAGTTGTCTTATCCTTGAATCTCCCAGTACTATGAACCCTCTTTTTAGGCTATGACCACCTTTCCCTTTAAATGTACGTGTTCATATCCTTCCTTGCCATCCAAAGAACAAATACTTGCTGAATGGCATTCTGTGGCCAGGTACCTACCATCTAGTCTAATTTCATGCAGGACATTCTTGCCAGCCATATAATGTGGGGGCAGGGAGGGGAGTGAATGAGCCATAACCTGAGTTTTTCTGAGGAGGCAGAATTTTTTTTTTTTTTAACTGCAATGCATACAACAAGTAAAGGGAGAAATCAGGGTTTTGGGGTTTTTTGTTTTTTGTTTTTTTAGTTTTTTGGTTTTTCAAGACAAGGTTTCTCTGTGTAACAGCTCTAGCTGTCCTGGAACTCACTTTGTAGACCAGGCTGGCCTCGAACTCACAGAGATCCACCTGCCTCTGCCTCCTGAGTGCTGAGATTAAAGGTGTGCGCACCACGCCCAGCGAGAAATCAGTTTTGATGGACACATATGTAGGGTCCCTGGTACCTCACAAAGATCTACAGATCTTCCTCCTCACCACCGGCCCAGGCCCTTTGACTTTTGTAGAAGGTTTTCCAGGTTTCATTCGCACCCTCCTGGCAATCTTAGCGCACTGAAGCATAAGCAGCTCCCTCCTCTCTGCGCTGCTCTGTAAAGGATATCTGTTGCAAAGGGCCCTGCAGCTGCACCACACACCCTCAGGCACTGAGTGCTGCTGGTCATTGCCCAGCGCTGCTAACCTTGGCCGCAGAGAGCTCTGCCTCACCCCTGAACGGTTAGAAATGTGTCACTGAAGTGTGAAAATGTTTATGCTGTCAGGTTTCCCATCATTTCTATTCTTTCGATCCCTCTCATTTGCATGGGTTACTCATAAATGTAGATCTTGGGTATGATTTGTACAACTGCTCTGTTGCCAGTCTGCAGAAAGGCCTTGCTGGGTGGGCTGGCCTCTGGAACTACTTCACCTGCAAGTGCTGGGTGTCAGTGAGTCACGGATGGTGCTATAGGAGCTGGCCTGGAGCCGCGGGCTGAGGAGACAAAGTGTGTGTTTGTTTGACACAATTACGGATCCCCCAGTTGTTTAATTAATTTGTGCACTAACATCTCTGGATAAAATCGCACACACTGACTAATAATAAACTTTGTGAGTTCAGGTTGAAGAACTCCGAAACAGTCACCACCTCGTAGTTGTTCATGAGTTGTACCCTTTATTGGGTAGTCTTTGTGATATGGCAAACGGTTTGTGGGCTTCACTGTTGCCATTTTTATGATACTGGAAGAGTGGGTTGAACCGTAGTACTAGTAAGGCTTTTATGTTTAAAAGGATGTCATAGCATACAGCTTGAGAACCTCGATTAAACTCAGCCTTTCATGGTTACACCTTAAAGTTGAAACACATTTCATTTCATCATTTCCCAGAAGAGGCACTCAATTCACCCATTTCCTGTTTTAATCTCAGGTTGTTCTGTCTTTGCTCCATATCTACACTCCCAGTAGCACGACCCTGGAAGTCAACATCCAACTCTTGCCCTACCTGAGATTCGAGAATTGTTCACATAGCTGCCGTCCATTCTAAACTACCTTTGCACAGATCGGTGAGGCAGGGCTGGCTCTTCCCCTAGTGTCTGAAACGTCACAGCCAGCCCTGGAGCTCCTCCTCACAGCAGCAGCGATGTGCCATGTCTGACACACAAGCTCTCGTGCCCCCAATCTACCACAGACAGTGTTTTCCATCTGTCATTGAGGTGGGGGTGGCATTCAAGACCAACGCCCCTAAACTACTTAATCTTACCCCCATTCTATGTCCAGTGCGCTTGAGCCACTGTGTGTAAAGAATTTTCATTGAAGCTGATTGATACCTCCTGCCCTGAGAGTCTTTAAAGATGTGTGTGTGTGTGTGTCGTTGATGATGATGATGATGATGATGATGATTGATTGATTGATTGATTGATCCCAGCAGCCGTGCATGCTGAGCCACACTCCCACACCTTGTTCATTCATTTATTCTCTCCTTCAGCAAGCATATCTCTTGCTTCCCATGTAGCAGGGGTATTGAGCTGAGATTTTCACTTCTGTTCAAATTTCAGATGGTTAGACCCCCCAGGAGCAGAAAGCATGCTTATGTTTGTCAGCCCACAGGTCCTGCACTCTACTAAAGAGAGGTTGTTTTGCCTTTGGAGTCCCTGGCTCTGAAATGTCTTCTCTGTTCTCACATTGAGTTATGTCTCTTCTTCTGTTAAACTCCTGAAGATTAGGATAAGAAAGTGTCTTTCCCCCACTACAGTGCATAAAACAGGGATCCCCCTCCCCAGAGTGGGTATCTCAGGGATTCACCAGGGTAAGTGCATGAACTGTAGCAGTTCAGGGGTTTGCTGGTCCTGATGTTTGGCTCTTCTTTCCTTCCCATCCTGGACCCCTTGTCTTTGCTGTTGCAGATGAGTGTGAATGACCAAGGAGTGATGGAGGCAGGGGCCCGGTGTGGATCTGCTGGTCTCCTGACGAGGGCACATTTTAAACTTAGCCTTTTAAAGGTCAGGCCGCAAGGCTGCTCCTTCCAACCCCTGCTCTCTCTTCAGATTCTTTCTAGTTAAGCTTCCACTGTATTTCTGTCACTTAAACTAGAAGCCTCCAAGTGGACATGAAACCCAACCACCTCCTTAGCTGATGGCCACATTTGTTAGAATGTGTTTTACTTGGACCCCTTCCCTGACATAGCTTGGCAGCATCAGTCATGTAGACATGGATGTTTTGTCACTGCAGAGTGTAAAACTTTGCAAATTTCACACAATGCGCATTTCCCCTCAGATTTTTTTTTTCAGGTTGTTTAAACTTCGTTGTTGGAGAACGAATTGGTGCTCATGGGTGGTGTATGACTCTCTGTGTCTCTGTCCTGGTCTTGCTTTCACGGCCAGATCTCTTCATAAAATCACAAGACCAAAAAAAAGGATGGGAGTCCCAGGGACTACAGGGTGGGCAGGCTACAGGGAGAGTGTCCGTAACTACACTAGAAGGTATTTGCAGCTTGTGAATCCACAATTTCCAAGGCACTGGGACTGACGGGCCTGGTTTTCCTGACCTCAGCCCTTCCTCCCAACACTTGCAATGACAAGCTGTTTCAGCCTGTGCCACCTCTCCAGGCCACCGTGGGTGTCACAGCATGGCATGGCTGACGATCTGGTGCAATCCCTGGTGACACAGGTTAAGTGGACCTGGGACCCAGGTGAAGATATCCTGGGGATATGGGTTAAGCGGTCTCTGGGACAGGGCACAGGTGGGACATCCACATGGCACGTGATTCCATGCGGTGACACAAGGGAAGCCACCCACATGACAGGTGGGACATTCAGGGAACAAAAGGCACAAGTAAGGAAATCCAGTTAATATGCCAGAGCACACAGAGACCCAGGCCAACAGAACCAGCACGCCTACCTAAACTGATGTCTGTGGAGTCCCAGAGACTGAGGGGACAGACTGATGGCCAGGAGCCTACTGGATAGGGCTTTCGCCCCAATATTAACTTTCAACCGTATTGCTTTTATTATTTTCATCAATATCTAAATTACTCTCATTTCATTTACAGAATATCAGCAACCCTCTTAGTATTTCTGTACCCAAGACGGTCTATGTTCCACAGCTTTGGCCTGACTTCTTCAGGGAAGGCCCTGTTGTCCCAAACAACCCTACACCCAGAACCTTTTATCCTGGGGCCCAGCCTGACACTGAGCTAGGGTATGGGGAGGGTGCTTCTGCCTGGAGGGCACTGGCTCCTGGGCTCTGCTGAGTCCCTCTGCCGCACGGGAGTTAAAGGGCTATGCCTACCTTTTGTGTGTCTGAGGTACATATTTCTCAGCTCTCTTGGGCTGTGAGCAACTGGTGGTCCTGGGGACCTAAGGAAAGAGGGTGGAGAGAAACCCAGTGTAAAAGGTGTGTGGCAGCCACTGCTCTGGGTTACCTGGCTTCTTCACCCTTACCCTCAGGGTGGCGTGGCAGAGGCGGGCAGCCTCCTTTCCCTACCTGCATATGTGTGAGCACAGCCCTTTCCACAGTCTGATGCATCCAGAAAGCGGATGCCGGGCTTGAGGTGACGACATGGGGCTGCTTATTCTGAGTGTGGCCTGGGAGGTCCCAGAAAAGCAGGAGACACAGTCCCCCAAGCAGCCACCTTTACACCACGTGCGTCTTATAATACAGTACAAAAAACAAGCAATGCTTAGAAATGAAAATACTTATCAGAACTTATGGGGGAGATGGAATGGCAGAAATCTCTGGGCACAGATTGCTTATATAGTCTCTAGCATTTCTGCTCTTTTACCTGGCATTGCTGGCTTCAGTGTGTACTTTAACATCAAAACTATGATGGTGGAGAGACATGACACAGAGAAAATACCATCCAGAGCATCTGACCAGGAGAGTGAGTGCCCATCAGAAGCCTTGAGAGGTGGGGGATGGGCCTGGGTTTCTCCGGAAGGTGGACTCAATGGGTCTTGGGCCCCTCTTCTGCATAGCCCAGTCCCTCAGCCTCCGTTAGGCAAATCTTCCCCAGCCTCCATTTTCCAGGGAAGGACTGAGGTATCTGAACGTTCCTTCCCACTCACAAATACACCTGTCCCACACAGGCGGAGAGGCACCTTGTTCAGTGCATGCTCTGGGACCTGGCGAAGGGCTGAACATGGTGCTGTCTAGCAGGAATGTCTTGTAAGAAGAAGGCTTGGAGCACAGGAGAGCCCTCACCCCCTTGGTGCATGGCCTCCCCAGGGCAGACACACAAAACCACACAGACATGCATGCACTGCCCACTGCCTTAAGTGGAGGCCGAGGCTGGAGCTTCCGAATGTTTCTCGGTTGGCCTAAGGCTTTCTTGTGGAGAGTCCCTACAAAGTTTCAGGTGCTAGATTACAAGACAATAAATCAACAGAAACAATCATCAGAGCCACTGGCATAGAAAGTCTCTGTGAGCATCAGTTTGTTGTTAGACCGACCGTGGCTCTGGGGTAGCTGATGTTTCTCTGGAACAGTGACTTCAGGGACCCTATAGAACAGCAGCGTGTGAACTTTAACCCCTGACTGGTAAAGGGAACTTTCCATTTGCATCAGGCTGTTTTCCAACCTCCTCAGTGGGCTCTGATGGCTCTGCTGCAAGCCTGTGGCCATGTTAGATAAGGACCTTTTTCTAAGTGGTGTCCACACTCCACTGGGGGATGCCTTTGACTCAACTGGGCATTGCTGATTATCTCTACAAACAGAACGCCACAGACAAACGTGTTGATTTGTAATTTTGTTCTCATTTTTCTGGGATATCCTCTTTTTGTCTGTTCTCCTCAGTCAAAGAGTGAGTTGTAGAGGTCTCTAAATGTGCCCTTCTAAATATACCTAGGTTTTCTGTTTCTTTAGTCTGTTTTTGTTGTTGTTTGCTTGCTTGCTTTTGTCCTAGCCCTAACACTGGATTTTTATTTTAATGTAAGAAAAACTTACTGTGGTTTTTACTCTGGTTTTCTAAATACAAGAGAAAGATGCTTGAGTGGTCTACTTGAAGAATCACAAGTTCCTAAAGTTTAGGATTGATTGGCAGGTAGAGGCAGGTATGCCCGCACAGATGAGCGTTTCCTCTCAGCCAGCAAGACTAAGGTGGTTGTCAGACTCTTCTATGGAGATTAGGAATGGAGAGTTCAAACTCTCACTTTACGTTCAAGAAAGGTTGCGGGGGGGGGGGGGGGGGGCACATGCCTGTGTGTGAGCATACATATATGTGTATGTGTGTCTTGTATTTTTGCATCTGCACATGTCTAATGGCATGTTTGTTGTTGTACAAGCTTATACATACATGCCTATTCATTGTGTGTGTGTGTGTGTGTGTGTGTGTGTGTGTGTGTGTGTGTGTGTGCTGGGTATATTATTTTCCTGTGCCTGTATCTATATCTATGCCTGAATCTCCTTATGTGTGTCTGAATATGTAGGTGGTATGTGCCAGTATTTGTTTGGGTATGTACCTGGAATCGTGTGTCTGTATGCGTGTCTGTGTATTGTGTGTGTCCCCGAGCTCTCTGCTAAGCCCCTGGTATGATTCCCTATTCTTACTTCCCTTTCTGTCAGTTCTCCATAATTCTTTGATTTCAGTTGGCCTGGTGTCTTGGGCAGCTTCCTCTTTTCCTGTATTCCTATATTTCAATATGCACCCTCCTTCCTCTTCTCGAGCTCTTACCATACGGTCAGGAGGATGTGGAAACCCAGTTACAATATGACACACAGCACAGTGTCACAATCACTGAGCATAGCCCTACCTCCTGAGGATAGTGATGTTGATGGGGTAGGAGAGGCAGGGAGGGATAAGGACAGAATAGCCAAGTTTGGAAGCCCAGGGCTTCCTGCTGCATAACTGCCATCCCAGAAGTGTGGTAGCCGAAGCAGACCATTCCATACCTTTCTAGGATGGCAGTTGGGGTTCATGCATCTGCCTCTGGGGGCAGGGCCTCTCAATCATTGCCTCATAATCCTGCTTTTCCTCCAAAATGCCTGTTGGCTCCCAACTTCCCTATTTCTGCTTGTGGGGTGTGATGGTCTCCTCCTTCCTCCGAGGCTTCTCCATCCCCAAGCCAGTTCCTATGTGCCCCACTGAACAAGCATCTCAGGCAGTTCTTGTACAGTTCTTGTTGCCTGCGAACTCCAACTTCCAGAGGGCCTAGGATGGCTCCCAGCCTCCCATCCCTCTACCCCTGGATCAAAGAACACTGTCTCCATAACTCTGAGCAGGCAGAGGATCACTTCCATGCCCACTGCCAGTTTCTTCATGGCTTGAGTTACCTTTCATGATTTCTGACAAGCCCCCTAGGAAACCAGGGCCCAAGGTCCATCTCTGCTGGTGCTCCATGGTGGCTCTATAGTGCTGCCAAGCTAAAAACTCTGGAGGCAGAGACACATCTTCCTCTTGCAAGTTCTCAAGTAACCCCCTGGGAGTTATGAGCATACTTCTGGAATGCCTGCGTTCCTCCAGTGATGTTTGGCTTATTGGAAAGGGCTTGTTTCATAAACTACTAGAAGCAGAAACTTTATAAAAACCAATTTCAGGACTTAGGGAGTAATCTGGGAGGAATGGGTTTCAAGGTTCCATGAACTTGGGCTGAGTCTCACTGGTGACCTTGGGCAGCTCTGTTGTCTCTGAGTCTTACTTCTCTCTCTGGTAAATGCACGGGGTGGGGGATATTTTCCTAAGGGTTGCTTCAACGATTAAAGAAGTAAATCCACAGTAGATGCTCAACACAGCTCCCTCACCTAGAGGATGTGTTCTATGAGGGTTCTATGAGGACTGTGGGGGAGCCAGTGGCCTTGACCTAGATGTTACGTGTGTAATATATCTGATTTTTAACTGGGAAGAACACATGACTTGAACTACTCATTTCTATACATTTCCCAATAAATGCTACTGAATCATAAAAGGAGAAAAACAGGAAAGGAAGAAAGAAAGTCTTTCATTTCAAAGAAATGCTAATGATAAGAAGGACAGGACTTTTTGAGATGCCCTGATCATAAGAAACTGCTGGTCCCTACTAGGAAAAACATGTGGTATTTGAAGGTTCTTCCCAAGAGATGTGACATTTTGATGAAAGTGCCAGTAACCTAGGAGTTTCTGAGTAATGAGCTGAGCTCAGAGAAAGGTACTGGCACCTGAACCAAAGGGCAGCCAGCATTTCCTGAGGGCCAGGTGTCTTCTCTGGTGTCTCAGACTGTGTGGAGCCAAGAGACAGGCATTTTTCTGGGTTTCCTTGAGAGGAAGCCGCAGCTTGGTGAGGTCTTGTGACTCTTCAGTCCCACAGAAATGATGAGGTGGAGATGGGGCCTGAATAGTGCTTGCCTCTGTGGGCCCATTTCCATAGCAGCTTCCCAAGCTTGGAGGCCAGGCGCTAAGACCATGCTCATGGCTAACAC
>CABHPP010141892.1:0-31528 GCA_902168425.1 Peromyscus attwateri | reverse complement strand
TACAGATTCCATGAAATTCATTTAGGTTTCAGTTCCTTTTACCACAGAAATTGAAAAAAAATCTTTAAAAATTTATGTGGAAGCACAAAAGACCAAGTAAAGACAATGATATCTCGCACTAAAAGAATACTTATTGGAAGTACCACCATATCTTGTTTGAAGTTAATCTAAGGAAAAATAGTTACACTAAAAAGGAAATGTAATAGACTCACCCTTAGTCACTCAACCCCCATAACCATGGGCTTATGGCCAGGTGCATAGTTATAGGCCTAAATTCTTTTATGAAGAGTAGGACTCAGATTCAATGATAAATGACTTGGTTGTTTCCATAACACTTTCTCCAGTATTTAATCAGTAGGCACATATTTCCTGGCAAGTTATTACTGTAGAATGCAAGGTTCAGCAGTAGGAAAGACCATTCCTGACTTTTCTCACTCAGCAACTTGCATATTAACTTTTACAGTATGAATGCTTTCCAACAAGGAAGAAGCTTCCAGATTAGTTCCAGTGTATTTTGTCCATGTTCTGCAGCCATTTTTGGGGGTATACTTAGCAATAGTGTCTGACTGTCTTATTCTGGTAGGAAACCAAGAATAATGGACTTACCTGATCAAATTTGTTGGCCTCTATGGTCTTCCTGTTCAGGAACTTCTATGGACACATCACACAACTATCATTGATGTTTTCATTTAATAATCCATGGCTTCCAAAATCTGCATTATACATTTTTATTAGGTGCTTCTGTTGAAATGCTTTTAAAAATTGCTTTTTCAAGTAGTTTGTGACGTAGTAATTTCTGTTGTTTTTTTTTCATAGTCCTTAGTTTTGATTCACTCTGTGTTTGCAGCCCTCCTTCAGCCCTATCCCCTTCTCCTACTCTTCCCTCCTTCTGTTTTCATATCACATCCTTATCCCCTTCTCCTTCCTAAAGGCCTCTTTTTGACATTTATGCCCTTTGTTCTATAATCCACTGACTTAAGCTATATGGCCACTACTTTGGATCAGCTCTGTCACCACTACTTGGAAATATTCATTAGAGTCTCATTCAGTTAGTCTTTGGTATTTACAACTGAAATTAGTGACTGTCCCTCTACCAGAATCCATCAGTAGTCAGTAGTTTATCATGGAAGTGAAGGGCCTATGAGCACCACTTTGATCTGTGATTTTGTTCACAAGTCCAGTATTGTGTATGTCTAGTGCCATCTTTGTTGGTCTTAAGATAGCATTTCAAAGTTCTTCCCCTGTTTTATATCCCTTACAAACTTTTTCCTGTTATTTCTTCATAATTGTTCCCTGACCCTTAGTGGATGTGGTACACATGTCATGTTTGTAGCAGGAATACAACAGCTGAAACAGTTTAAAACAAATGAGGAGATTAAGATAGTATTGAATCATTTTCCAACTAAAATTAAATGGTTGTCTGAGCAGTCAACCATCATCTACTCCAATAGTCTTTTAAAAATTTCCTTCTCTTTCCTCATTTCTTCAACTAGTGCTTCTACCATAATATTGAAAAAAAAAGTACAGATACTGTATAGTCTTTTCTAGTTCCTGACTTCAGTGAGATTGCTTCAAGTTTTTTCCATATAGGATGATGTTGGCAATGGGTTTCTCATATATAGCTTCTAGTATATTCAGGTTTGTTGATTCTGGCTCTTTGTTTTCTTGGACTAATCATGAGTGAATATTAGATTTTGTCAAAGACCATTTCTGCATTTATTGTTATGATAATATACTTAAGTCGATTTATTGCATTTATTGACTTTCTTATGTTGAATTATGCCTACATAATTATGTAAAGCCAACTTAGTCATAATGGGCAATCTTTTATGTACATCTGTATTTTGATTGCAAGCATTCTACAAATTTTTGTTTTTATTATTTTATTTTTTTACATGTAAGGGTGTTTTGATAGTATGTATATCTGTACAACATGTTCACACATGGTGCACACAGAGGCCAGAAATTTGTATTTTACCCCTGCAATTTGAGTTGCAGACATTTGTGAGCTCTTATGTGAGTGCTCAGAATTGAACCCAGGTAGACAGTCCAGAAGAGCAGCCAAAGGCCTTAAACTCTGAGCCACCTTTCAGTCCTCAGTGTTTTTTTTAATTGAGGGTTTTTGAATTTATGTCCATTGGGGATATTGGTCTGTATATTCTTTTTTTTGTTTTGTTTTGTGCCTTTACCTGGTTTTGACATTAGAGTGTATATGGTGTCATAGAAGGAGTTTGGGGATGTTCCTCCTGTGTCTGATTTAGAATTTTTTAGAATGGGTGCAGATCTTCTTTGAATGTCAGATAGAATTCTACTGTGAATTCATCTTGCTCTGATTTCTTTTAATAGAGAAGTAATTTGTTACTATATCAGTCTCCTCATTTGTTATGGGACTGTTTCAGCTTTGAATTCTCTGTTTGATTGGATGTCCATAAGCAGAAGGATGAAATTAAACTCATATCTATCACCTCACACAAGAAGAAATCTGAATGGATAGAGGACCTAAATGTAACATTCTGAAACTTCTAGAAGAAAACATAGGCAGTAACCTACAAGACATAGATGTGAGAAAAGACATTCTGAGTAGAACTCCATTTGCCCAAGCCTTAAGTCAATTATTGACAAGTAGGACTCATTTAATTAAAAGACTTCTGTATATCTATGGAGTCAATTGAGTGAAGAGGAAGCCCACAGGATGGGAAAGAATATTTGCAGTTATGAATCTGAGAGAGGATTTATATCCAAAATATATGAAGAATTAAAAATAACACCTTAAAAACCAAAATAACCTATTAAAAAATTGGCCTGGGACCTGAAGAGAAATTTCTCTAAAGACTACACAAATGGATATGATATAGCTCACGAAATAGTCACCATCCTGTGAATGGGAATGCAAACACCTTGAGATGTCATTTTGCCACATTCAGAGTGATGAAGATAATCAAAAACAACTACAAAAAATGATAGACAACAAGTGCTGAAAGTTGTGGGAGAAAAAGAAACCTTCACTGAAAAATTCTGTAACTATTAACTGGCTCAGTAACTCTGGAAATCAGTGTGGAGAATGCTCAAAGAGTTAAAAATAAATGTATCAAATAACCACGCTATACCACTCCTTATATACCATATACATGCCCAACAGACTTGACATCCTATATACCAATACTTGCTCAGGCAAGTTTATTGTTGTTCTATTCATGATAGCTATGGAATGCAACAAAGCCAGATACTTTTTGACTGCTGAATGTATAATGAAAATGTGATACATATTCATTCTGGAAAACTATTCAGATGTAATGGAAAATAAAATCATGAAATATGTACTTAAATGAATGGGACAATTAAAGATCATATTGGATGAGGTAACCCAGGTATTTAAAGACCATTGTCTGGGTTTTCTCTCATCTGATGCTCTATCTGTTAATTATCAGATGTGCATACATAACCTAGAGTATCTCCAGAATCCTGAAATTAAAAGGGGACCATAAGATGGGTATGGGTTAGCAATGGAGAGGGGAATTGCAGGCTCTTCATAGTCAAAGGGGCTCTCTTTGTGAGGGGAAGAGGGAGATAATTACAGAAGGGGAAGGGAGGATCATAAAAGTAACTGTAAGGATGTCTGAAAAGTCATAAGGAGTCATACTATTCACCTTCTAACTAAAATACTGACATCACAATAAGTCCCTACATAAATATACATATATAGGTTAAACAAAATTTTCTCATCCAAGATGCCAATGCTCCCTTCAAGAGCCACAGAGCACCTATCACATTCTCTTATACAGGCATGAGAACCTGTCCTTTTAGTTTTGGTCAGGGTTGTCCAATATACTCCCAAAATATCATAGGCTATTACTATTGACCTTAGTTGCTACCCCCAGAGGTAGAAGATGAGTCCCTATTGCTGAAGAGACCATACACTTCAGACACAGGCACCAAAGTCCCCTGAACTGGAATTGACATGAAAACCTTTTCCCTGTACACTACCTAAATGGTACAAAGAGATTCCATGCAAGATTCCAAAAAAAAAGAGAGAATCAAATAACAATCCTACAAAGCTATAACTCCCATTGTTCACAATAATAAATAGCATTGCATGATAACCCTAAAGTCTCAGAGGTGGCATGCATAACAACAGCTCTCTAATTTGCCTTAATATTGGTTGAACTAGACAAGAATCACTCCTGGTACTAGAAACCAACTACCCAATTCTGGTGAAGTTATAATATGGGAAGAACCTACATCCACCAATTGACTAATCCAGTATAAACCCTAACTACATTTTAAATATTTGTCTCTGTATGCACAGTTAAGTATAGGCCCCACTCCTCATTAAGGCAGTTGTCCTTGTAAAAGATGGAAACCATTACACAAAACCACAACCAATCAACATGTAGAGTTGTGGATCCCATTCACAGTAGACATGTCAACAACATACCTCTTGAACCTAGGGTTTCTAAGGAATCAGTGAAGGAGATGGGGTGGAAGATTTTAAGCATCAGAGAAATAGGAAGTTTGCTGTGAGATTGTGTCTCCTGGGAATATCAAAATCTATACCCATAAAGTCTCACCAATATGACTGCCTAAACATGAGCAGAACAAATACTGTACCAATAGATATGCTAAGGATGGTGGGCATAGGCAAAGGAGGCCTCAATCCTACACAAAGAACTTCAGGCAACTCAATAATGCTGAGATAATGAGGAATATTCTTCCCCAGGGAGTAAGTCATTAATTGGTTATCCAATGCCAAATGGTTAGCCCTTTAAATATGTATATACATATGCAAGTACCATTATGTGAATAAGCAGACTTTATTTATATATTTAGGAATATATATGTATACATATGTGTATGTAACAACAATTAATGGGAAAGAGTCTTTAAAACTGAAAGAGAACAAGAAGGAGTATATAGGAAGGTTTGGACAAAACAGAATGTGGAAATGTTTTAAGTATATTTGAATCTCAGAAACAAGGAAACTCAATAAAAGTGACCAAAATGCAAATATTTATGTCTTACTATTTCATGAGAAATGTCTATAGTGGTGACGTAAGGGGAATATATATATATATATATATATATATATATAAACATACACAAACTGATCATTCTCTTTGAACTGAAAATCACATAGGCAACATTTCATAGATGAGTATGATATTGAAATTTATAGCATTTATCTAAGTAGCTGTAATATGCCCTTAGTTGTTTGGGCATTGATCCATCAAGGAGAGCCTGCTTTGATTAGTCTTCCTAGAGCCCCCTTCACATCCTTGTTCCTCAGACTATAGATGAAGGGGTTGAGCATGGGGGTGACCACAGTGTACATCACTGAGGCTACAGTGCTACCATGGGAAGAGTGTGTCACAGCAGAACTGAGGTAAACACCAAGTGTTGTTCCATAGAACAAGCAGACCACACAGAGGTGAGATCCACAGGTGGAAAAGGCTTTAAATTTGCTTGCAATTGAGGACAATTTCAACAAAGAGGAGACAATCTGAAAGTAAGAAAAGAGGATGCCAGAGGCTGGAAATACACCTAGCAAGGCAGTAGCCACATACACAGTGATGTTATTGATGAAAGTATCAGAGCTGGCTACCTTAAGGATCTGAGTTATCTCACAGAAGAAATGAGGTATTTCAGTGACTCTGGAGAAGGTTAATCGCTTTATTAGTAGAACATGAACCAGGGAGACTGTTAAAACTATGATCCATGAAATCAGAACTAGGAGGCTGATGAACTGAGAGTTCATAATAGTTGTGTAATTTAGGGGGTGACAAATGGCCACAAAGCGGTCAAATGCCATTATACTTATAAGGAGGTTGTCCATTCCAGCAAAAACCATAAAAAAATATGCCTGAATGAGACACTGTAAATAAGAGATGTCTTTGCTCTGTGCCTGAATATTCACCAGCATCTTTGGGACAGTGGTAGAGGTAAAACAGATGTCCACAAAAGACAGGTTGGAGAGGAAGAAGTACATGGGGGTGTGGAGGTGAGAATCAGAGCTGGCAGCCAGGATGATGAGCAGGTTCCCAAGCACTGTGACCAGATACATGAATAAGAACATTCCAAAGAGGAGGGGCTGCACTTGTGGATCATCAGAGAGCCCAAGCAGGAGGAATTGTAATACTTCTGTGTGGTTTTCTCCTTCCATGCCAGAGGCTTCTCTCCTTTATAAGGAAGCAAAAGTTCAGCAAACATCCAGGTGGACCCCAGGAAGAAATCACTTCATACTTCTACAGATATTTTTCACTCCCAAGGTTTCCTTCCACTCACCTTTTCCAAGACTTAGTTCATTTAACTATTAAATGCTCATAATAATCTTTTGTTAAATGTAGGAGAAATCTCTTTTGGTTTTTCATTGAGGAACCTTTATGAATTCCTTCTTAGCTTGTGTCCATAAGCTTGTTTAGTTTTTATTATAATTATTGTATAACAAAATATTTTCATTAATATTTTTGAAATACCCATACTTCCCCATTTTTAATAGCTCTAAAATAGTAATAAAATATGAATTTATTCTCTATTCTAGTGGTTCTCAATCTTCCTAATGCTATGACTCTTTAATACAGTTCTTTATATTGTGGTGACCTCCAACCATAAAATTACTTCATTGCTACACCATAAATATAATTTTGCTACTGATATGAATTTTAATGTACATATCTGATATGCAGACTATCTGATATGGAACCCCCAAAGGGGTCATGACCCATAGGTTGAGAATTGCTCTCTTTTCAATCTTCAACTCAGAGTTGAAGACTTGTTTTAACTAAATATTGACTATTTTTCTAAATACTTGTTTTAATTTTCATGAGACTTAAATGCTTTTGAATGCATTGGGGTCATTCAATGATATATTTAATTATTCTTTGTGGTATGTATTACTTTTGATAATTGTTTTGTGTATGATAGCCCCAAACAACAGAATAGTGATTGTCTTAGAAATTGCATTCTTTACTACAACTTTTTGAAACCTAATTTTGGTTCTCCTTCTTATCATCTGTGTGATCCTTGTAAAGTTACTTAAGCTGATTTAGATACAAATATCTGGCCTCTTCATTAGGAGCAGTAAATAGTCAGTATACAGTAGAATTGAAAAAAATTTACAAGGCCATGATGCAGTTATCTACATTTGCTTCTGTGACATACATTTGGTATTCCATATTATGAACTGTTGTTCAGAACTTGGTAGTAATTGTTTTATGGCCTATAATTTGTCAATATCATTTTAAAATGTGGAATGTATCCAATGTGGAATTCTAGTTAACACACAAGCACAACACACACACACACACACACCAGGTTTGTTGTGTTTTTGGCTTATGACAAAATTTCTTTTTTCAATATTTTAATTGCCTTTTTATTAATTAGCTAATTATTCTCAGCCAAATTACAGTTTCATCTCCTTCCCTCCTCTTCCCCCAGTCCCTAACCCCAACTTCCCCTCTTACCCACATCTACTGCTTCTCCTTTCTTTTCAGAAAAGTGCAGGCCTCCTAATTAGTGAATCTACTTATGGATTCTTTGGTCAGATAATGCCTGATATACTCTTCCTCGACAAACAAAATATTTGGTCTAAATTTTAAAAGCACAAAATAATACTACCACAATAAAAAAAAAATCAAATGCATATGTGAGAGTTTGTGTCCAAGCATACATCATCATGAATGGACATGAAATCAGCAGTTAATGAATAATATGTTTGATATATTTGATTAACATAATAAAGGCTTCTCATAAAGAAGAATATTTTAAAGTATTAAGGCAAAATATGATTCCTGGAAGTAAATGTTCAGAAATTTCATGATAAAAAATCAACATTAAGTGAAATTTAACTCAGAAAAATATCATTTAATGGTAAGCTATTGTGAGAAAATGGAT
Source organism: Peromyscus attwateri (assembly GCA_902168425.1). Lineage (NCBI taxonomy): Eukaryota > Metazoa > Chordata > Mammalia > Rodentia > Cricetidae > Peromyscus > Peromyscus attwateri. The sequence continues at coordinate 23,641 of CABHPP010141892.1, read as the reverse complement.
GAAAAGGTTTCTTTGAGTTAGAAGTATTTTAGCTGAGATGAAATAGTTGGGAGTTACTCGTCAGAAGAAGCAGAGAAAAAGAACTGTGTATAGAAAGAACAGAATGGGCACTTGCTGTATACGTGGGTGAGCCAATTTAAGAGGATCTTGGGAAGTCACTGATATAAAGCAGATAGTGATGGGCAGGAAGGACAGTGTGTTTGGAAATTTCTCTGTTCTTCCTTAATGCCCCTCTCAAGTGTTCTGTAGGTCTGAGGGTGTGATAGCTCCCCTCATCATTTTATTTACAAAGACTTATATGTGTTCTGTCACACTGTAAGGGCCAAACAAATGCAAATGTTGAAGATATATTAAAGATGTTGACCCACACTTATATAGCAACAGGAAAATTTAAGTCTGTTACACCCTCAAATGAAGACAGAACTGAAGAGTGTATTGTTTTGAACAATATGAACAAGTGATACTAATTATGAGAATATAAGAGTAATTAACATAAGATGTTGGTGAATATAATTCACTATAGTAGTAAGTGAGAATAAATCATACCTACAATTACAAAAAGAAAGAATGTAACTGAGAAAAATTAAAAACAATTGTGTTTTCTGTTCAGGTTAAATATATCAGTAAGCAAACCACTGATAATTTCCTAATCCAAAAAGTAATGACTGATTTCAATGCACGGTCACAAAATGCACTAGACTGCATTTTGAGCTCACTGACATGTTAATTCAGCCTTGTCTAATTTCAATCATATGATATTGTTGCACTCAATTTAGGGGACTGTGAATACAAAAAGGAACAAATTTCATTGAGTGTTGTGCCTCATAAGTAATTACATTGTTAGTAATGTTACTTAGGGTATAGCACAACCAATTCAAAAATTCCAGTGAAATATTTTATAATATAAGAAAAAATTCAATAAAATGCTAACAAAACAGATAACATCTGGTACATAACAGAATAATTAATAAGTAAATAAGTGGATGCAAGAAATCTGTTGAGAGACTCCAACTCAAGGAAAAGTGTAGAAGAATTGGAGACCATGTAGAAAATAATCTCTAGATCCCAAGGAATAAGGAAAGAAGCAGAATCAAATCTAAAGACTGGAATCTGTAAAGACTGAAGGTCTTCAAAGTTCTGGCACTTCACCTTCAGAGCCCAAGTGATTCTGGCACATTGTTCTTCTTCTAGAGGGAAAGCCCAGCACTCACTTTTGCTTCCTATTTCTTTAATCCACGTATCTTCAATAGGACACAATGACGTCTATCACATCTTGATGGTGTGTGGTTTGGAATCTCATATGATTTTTTTTTGACTCCAGAGTCTGCTTTTGTATAATTATAGTTGAAGAGCAACAGGACTATATTTAAAGTTTCTAGCATCTTAATGGTTGAATTACCAGAGCTCCTCATTAAAAAAAACTTGTTCTATTATCTTTCCAGGGTCTAATTACTTTAGCTCCCTTGATACACAAATAAGATTATAGGGAGTAATTTTCAGACACTTTTGTGTCTGTATTTGTATTGACTGGGCAAGTTGGACTTATTTTTTGTAAGTACAAAGTACAAAAGTATTTCATTTTATCTTAATTTTTGCAAGGATGTTCCCAGGGAAACAATTTCTATGAGAGATTTCAGACATAACCTCTCTTTGTTATATTTCTTGTACAATCTTTAGAGATTTAGTTAATGATTTATTTTCCACAATGCCATGGATGAAAACAATTCCTTATTCTATCTGATTTAGAAATTTGCACATAAATTTGTTTTAATAATTAAATTTATTCTTTGACAGTTTTGTGAATATATTTGATGTGTTCTTACCACACTCATCGTACCTTCTTTCTGTATTTTTTTTGAAATTATAATTACAACATTTCCCCCTCCCCTTTCTTCCCTCCAAAGCCTCCTATATACCCTTTCCACTCTTCAAATTCATGAACACTTTTTCACAATTTGTTATTACATGCATGTATGTACATGTATATAAATATATTCCTAAATATAAACATCTCAGTTTGTATAATGTTATTGAATGTTTGTTTCCAAGACTGTCCACTTGGTATTGGAAAACCAATCTGTGTATTTTTCTCTGGGGAAGAATATTCCTCCCAATTTCAGCATTCCTTTGTAGCCTCTAGTTCTTTGAGTTTATGGCTCTTGGCTTTCCATCATTCACTTTGGCATGTCTATTGCTTATTTTTAATTTAAGAATTTTTTATTCATTTTACATACCAATCACAGATCCCCTACTTATCCCTCCTCCCGCTCCCCTCTAGCCTCCCCCTACCCCTGACCCAACCACCTATTCCTTCCTCCAAAATGGCAAGGGCTCCAATGGGGAGTCAGCAAAGCCTGGGACATTCAGTTGAGGCAGGACCAAGCATCTCTCCTCTGCATCTAGGCTGAGTAATGCATCCCACCATAGGTAATGGGCTCCAAAAAGCCAGCTCATACACCAGGGGTAAATCTTGATCCAACTGCCAGGGGCCCCTCAAACATTCCAAGCTGCACAACTATCTCCCTTATGTAGGGGCTTAGTCCATTTCCATGCATGTTCCACAGCTATCGGTCTAAAGTTGAGTTCCTACAATCTTGGTTCAGTTGTCATGTTAGATTTTCCTATCATGATCTTGGCCCCCTTTACTCATATAATCCCTCTTTCCTCTCTTTGACTAGACTCCCAGAGCTCAGGCTGGTGTTTTACTGTGGATCTCTGCATCTGCTTCCATCAGTTACTGGATGAAAGCTCTATGATGACAGTTGAGTATTCACCAATCTGATTACCAGGGTAGGCCAGTTCAGGTACCCTCTCCAATATTGCTAGTAGTATAGGCTGGGTCATCCTTGTGGATTTCTGGGAATTTCCCAGCACCAGGTTTCTCCCTAACCCCATAATATCTCCCTCTATAAAAATATCTCTTTCATTGCTCTCACACTCCATCTGCCCCCAGCTTGACTATCCTGTTCCCTCATGTTCTCATCTCCCGTCCCCTCCCATCTATTGCCCCATTTGTCCCCTGTTTACTCATGGAGAGCTCATCTATTTACCTTTCTCAAGGCAATCCATGTGTCTCTCTCAGGGTCCTTCTTGTTACCTAGTTTCTCTAGAACTCTGGGTTGTGATGTGGTTACCCTTTGCTTTACATCTAGTACCTACTTGTGAGTGAGTACATACTGGGGTTGTCTTTCTGAGCCTGGGTTACCTCACTCAGGATGGTATTTTCTAGTTCCATCCATTTGCCTGCAAATTTCATGATGTCATTTTTTTCACAGCTGAGTAATACTCCACTGTGCATATGTATCACATTTTCTTTATCCATTCTTCAGTTGAGGAGCATCTAGGTTGTTTCTAGGTTCTGGCTATTATGAATAATGCTGCTATGAACATAGTTGAGCAAGTGTCCTTGTAGTATATTTGGGCATTCCTTGAGTATATGCCTAAGAGTGGTATCATTGAGTCTTGAGGTATATTGATTCATAATTTTCTGAGAAGTCACTTGGATGATTTCCAAAGTGGCTGTACAAGTTGGCACTCCCACCAACAGTGGAGGAGTTTTTCCCCTGGCTCCACATCCTCTCCAACATAAGCTGCCATCATTTTTTTTTATCCTAGCCATTCTGACAAGACAGGTATTTTCATTTCCCTTATGACTAAGGATGTTGAGGAATTCTTTTAATGTCTTTCAGCCATTTGAGTTTCATCTGTTGAGAATTATCTGTTTAGCTCTATGGACCATTTTTAATTGGATTGTTTATTATTTTGATGTCTAGTTGCTTGAGTTCTTTATATATTTTGGAGATCATCCTCTCTCTCTTTTCAGGTCCAGGACCATTTCTCAAACAGATCATTTGTATTTTTCACTCTTTGTTTTTTTGAGTTCTCTGTATATTCTGGGTATTAATCCTTTGTCAAATGTATAGTTTTCAAAGACTCTCTCCAGGTACATGGGCTTCTTCACAATTTTCTTTAGCTGTGCAGAAACTTTTTAGTTTTATGAAGTCCCACTTCTCAATTCTTGGCCTTATTTCTTTGCACAAATGGAATCCTATTCAGAAAGTCCTTCCTTACACCTTTATCATGTGGATATGGCCTATGTTTTCTTCTAGCAATTTTAATGTTTAAGTTTTTACATTTAGATCTTCTATCCATTGGAAATTAGTTTTGCAAGGTAATTGATATAGGTCACATTCCATTCTTCATGTGGAAATTTAGTTTTCCCAGCATCATTTTTTGAAAATGTTTTTTGCCCCGGGGTAAGTTTTTGGCATCTTTATAAAATACTAAGTTAGTGAAGTTATATATGTTTCTGTTTAGATCTTTAATTTTGTTTCACTGGCCTCTGTGTCTGTTTTAGTGCAATTCTATGTTGTTTTTATTATCTCTATCTCTGTAATATTTCTTAAGATGTGGAATGCTAATCTCTCCAGCACTGTTCTTTTTCCTCAGGATTTTTTGGCTATTCTTGTTCTTTTGTCCTTTAATTTGAATTTTAGGATAGTGTTTTGCTATTTCTGCGAAAAATAAGATGGAGATTTTGATTGAGATTGTACTGAATCTGTGTATAGCCTTTGATAGAATGTTCATTTCCAAAATGTTAATTCCATTAATGCATGATCATCAGATGTATTTCCATTTTCTTTTATATTTATTCTTCTCTCATACAATATGTCCTGACCACATCTTCCCCTCCCTAGATTCCTTCCAGCACCCCCCACTCCACTTCCCTTCTCCCCTAGAGCCATTGCTCCTCTCTTTCCCTTCAGAAAAGAGAAGACCTCCCAGGGACATCAACTAAAACAGCATAACAAGATGCAATAAGAGTAGGCACAAAGACTTATATTAAGGCTGGAAGGGGCAAACCAGTAGGAGGAAAAGGGTCCCAAGAGCAGGAAAAAGAGTCAAAGACACCCCACTCCCACTGTTAGGAGTCCTGCCAAAACCCTAAGCTAAGGAACAACAACATCTTTGCAGAAGACCTAACAGGGACCCATGCAGGCTCTGTGACTGCTGCTTTAGTCTCTGTGAGCCCCTGTGAGCCTTGCTTAGCTGATTTTGTGGCCCATGTTCTCATGGTGGCCTCCTGGTGTAATGATTAGCACTCTGGACTCTGTATTTACATTTTTAATGCCTTTATCTCTTTCTATAGAGGTTTAAAGTTTTCATTGTAGAGGTCCTTGCTTCCTCAGTTAGATTTAGTACTAGACGTTTTATTTTCTTTGAGGCTATTTTGAATGGGAGTGTGTCTATGATCTCTTTCTCTGTATGTTTCTTGACGGTATTTAGGAAAGCTATCTATTTGTGCATGTTGATTTTGTATCCTGCTACATTGCTGAAGTTTCATCATTCATAGAAGGTTTGTGATAAAATTTTGGGATTTCTAATGTATAACATCATATCATCTGAAAATAGGGATTGTTTGACTTCTTTCCATATTTGCGTCCTTTGAATTTCTTTCTCTTGCCTTATTGCTCAGCTAGTACATTGAGTACATTACTGAAAAAGAGTAGGGATACTGGGTATCTCTATCTCATTCATGACTCCAATAGATTGCTTCAAGATTTTTTCCATTTATCATATTGGTAGCTATAGATTTCTCATATATTCCTTTTATTGTGTTGAGATAGGCTTACTCTAGTGCTATGCTCTCTAGGATTCATCATAAATGCATATTGAATTTTATCAAAGGGTTTTACTTCATCTACTTGGATGATCATGTGCTTTTTGTCTGTAAGTCCATTTATGGGTTTATTACATTTATTGACTTTCATATGTTGAACCATCCTTCCATTACAGGGTTAAATCCAATGAGGCGTGTTCAATAATCTTTTTGATGTGTGTTGCATTCTGTTTGAAAGTATTTTATTGACCATTTTCGAGCCTACATTCATTGGGGATACTAGCCTGTAGTTTTCTTTCTGTATTGTATCTTTACCTGGTTTGGGTTTGAGAGGGATACCAACTTCTTAGGAGTTTGGAATTGCTCCTTCTGTGTCTATTTTCTTTGAATAGTTTGAGAATGACTGGCTGTAGATAGTCTTTGACTATGTAGTAGAAATCTGCTCTGAATCGATCTTGTCTAAGCATTTAAATACCTGGAAGGCTTTGTATTCCTGTTTCAATATCATTTGCCCTGAATGTGTTCAAGTTGTTGACCTCTTCTTGGTTTGACTTTGGTGCTTTGGCTGAATACAAAAATTCGTCCATTTATTTTACAGATGAATGGAATACAGGTTTTTAAAATATTTCCATATAACATCCAATATCAGCATTCTATAGCACTATGAATGTTGGCCATGTCACTATCAGCTTCTACATGAGTCACAAAACATTTCATGTGTTTTAGGAATAGAATCTTACCATGAAGTTCTGGAGGGTATCCAAGAGCACCGAAAAATAGCCTGTGATATGTGAGGGTGGGTATTTGGTACCTCACTGGCCAAAAACTGCAAAAGAGATAACCCATAATTGCAAAAGAGGTAACCCATTCTTGGCTCTAGGATTTTTATTTGTTAGCTTGTGTTGTCTAGTAGTGACACTGTTGCCCTGTTATAGGATAACTCCTTTTAAACTCTCTCTCTCTTTGTCTTTCACTCTCCTCCTCTTTCTCTCTCACACACAGACACACAGACACACACAGACACACACAGACACACACACACACACACACGTTTGTGTGTATTTTAGAAAGTTTATACAGTAGTAGGGTTACATATGACATTTCATAAGGTCTTTAGCTTTAGATAATTTGCTCTATAGTCCTTCTTCTACTCTGGTCTTCTATTTCCCATTCTATTTAACCATTCCTATTTATTTATTTATTTATTTATTTATTTATTTATTTATTTATCCCATTATACTTCTGGGTTCTATCTCCCCTCCTGTGAAGCCCCCTGCAGATCCATTACTTATTTTCAGAAGTCTATAGGTATTTAAAGAAACTACATACCTACAGACTGAAAACTGACATTTACAAATGAAGAAAACATGTAACATTTGTCTTTCTGGGTCTGGTTTCCTCATTTAGAATGATTGCTTCCAGCTCTGTCCATTTACCTGTGAGTCTCATATATTTTTTTCTTAGTAGATGAACACTATTCCTTTGTGTATATACTTTATGGGCATCTAGAATCTTTCAATTTCTTGGTTATTGTGAGTACAGCAGCAATGAACATAGATGAGCAAGTACTTCTCTACTAGGATATAAAATCCTTTGAGTATATGCCCAAGAGCTGGATCACATTGTAGATATATTTTTAGGTTTTTCAGGAACATGCACGATGACCTCTGTAGTGGTTGCAGTAGTTTGTACTCCCTCCAGCAGTGAATAACTGTTTCCTTTTCACTACACCAAATTCAACATTTGTTATTATTTGTTTATTACTTTGTTTTTTGATTTTAGCTTTTCTTTTTTAATAGTATATTCATTTTTTTCTTTATTAAGAATTTTTTATTCATTTTTCATACCAACCACAGGACCCCTCTCATCCCTCCTCCCACTTCCCCTTGCCTCCCCCCCAATCCACTCCCACCTCCTCTTCTGAAAAGGTAAGGCCTCCCATGGGGAGTCAGCAAAGCCTGTGACATTCAGGTGAGGCAGGTCTAAACCCCTACCTCATGCATCAAGGCTATACAAAGTGTCCTACCATAGGTAATGGGCTCCAAAAAGCCTTCTCTTGCACCAGGATTGCTTGTAGCTCCATCCAGGCCTAGGGGCCTGTAAGCTCTGGCTGAGCCAGGGCCTGTAACCCCTGGCCTGTAAGGCCACCAATGGTTTTTTAAAGAATTCTTGCCATGTTGGCGCCAACTGTAGACGAATTTCTAAACAGTCTTATTAAATAAGAAACACAGAGCCTAATACAGAGGTATAAGTCATAGAGATCAGAGCAATAGCCACCAACTAACCTTAGCTTACTACCTCACCATAGCTTCCCAAGAGAGAGCTTCTTCCTGTCTAACCTGTGCCTTTATTGCCTTCCTGTTCTGTCTTCTCATTGGCTTAAGCCCAGCCACATCACTTCTTTGTCACGGCCTGTCTATACAGACCTCCAGGTCTCTATGGTTGGTACTGGGATTAAAGGCGTGTGTCACCATGCTTGGCTGTGTCCTTGACCACACAGAGACTCTGCCTGTCATGTGATCAGATTAAGGGCATGTGCTACCACCACCTGACTTCTGTTTATGGCTATGACCTCTGATCTCCAGGCAAACTTTATTTATTAACATACAAATAAAATATCACCACATCATCCAGAAAAAAAATATCCCAAGAAAAAAAGTAAATTGCTTTATTGGTATATCACATATAAAATTTCATAAGTCTTCCTAAATGTTTGTTTCTGCTCTTCTCTACAGACATATAACACAAATGGTCTTTATGTTGTCCTGGTTCAATTAAAAATTACAGTAGGCTTTGGAGTTGGAGAATGGCTCTCTCTTCACTAAACCCAAGCATGCTTGTTAAAAGAAAATGTAAAATCTCTGTATCATGTCAGAAGAGCCATCTGATATGGGACAGAAGAAAACCAAAAGTAAGGGACTATTCTATTGCCACTAATATCATAATTCTTTGATTCTATTTTGATTCTTTAAACTTTTCTTAAGGTATGAATTTTATATCAAAATTTACAATATTTACATATTAACTTTTGTCATGATATTAATTGACATATAGAGTACTAATTAATTCTAGAAAAAAGGCTTTATCTAGCTGCCTGTACATGTTTTTGTGTTGGAGTCTCTATCAGTTTTCTGTACGAAATAATGGCCATGCCTAACAGTGACTTTGAAGTCTCCAAAAAGATGATGGGACCCCACAACAATGATTCTACATGAACAATAATAGTACCACAAGCTGACAAACATCACCCAAAGATCAACTTTGGACTACAAACTGCTCAGGACAATTTTGAGATGGCTAGCTGAGATGATCCAGCCTCGCAGACTACTTGAGCAAGGACTTGAGCTAAGCCCTGCACTTTCACATTATGCAGAGATTGGACAACAAATGATATAGCTAACTTTCCCAGAACTTGATCATTAACCCAAAATTTTTCTTTTCAGGATCTCCTAAAGATGCCTTTGCTCCCAAACATCAGGAAGTAATTTTAAGAACACGACACCCCATTCCCACACACTCCCAAGAAGTGGGGTGGATGGTTTGGTCTTTCAATGGGTTTTGGAAAATTGTCATTGTTTAAGATGGTTGGTTACAAGTTGTTATTGTTAATGGTCAGGAAAAAGGCTAAACAATGGAGATTATATTTAAGGTTCTTGTTTGGAAAAAAAAGAAAAAAGAGGATATAGATAAGAGGTAGATTATTGAATCTACTCTGAAAAAAAGATATAGAAATGATCAAATAAAGGGTAGATTATTGAATCTACTCTGAAAAGAAAAAAGAGAGGATATAGGTATGATATAGATAAAAAAGGTAGGTTATTGAATCTACTTTTAAAGGCAACTACTAGTTTTAAATTTTTTACATTAGATTTGATTTTTGTATATTGTATACAAATTATGTATATTGCTACAAATTTGAGATTGATTTATATAGATATGATAAGATAAAAAGGTAGATTATTGAATCTACCTGTAGAAAATAACTACTAGTTTTAAATATTTTATGTAGGATTTGATTTCCATATATTGTATACAAATTATGTATATTAATACAAATTTGAGATTGATTTTGTTGGAAAATATTGTACATATATTTCTAATCTTGTTCAAGATATTGTACCTATACAGTTCATTTAACAATGTAATGCCATTTGCTAATCCTTAAAAGTTATTATTACCAACTATTTGGATATAAAGAAATGAAAGTTAGTAGTTAGTCATTATAATCGAACTTGTCATATTAGGTATGTTTTCAAGGTCAAACAGGGATATATTTTAGACAGGTCATCTTCAAACCTTCAGAGATCTACAGAATATGGCATTTAAGATGTTTTAAGAACACAGATTATTTTTCTTTTTTCATGACTATGAGACATATCTGCTCCTGGCAGCACCAATCTACTTCAGAGAATGTGATGGGCATTGAATAAACTCCATATAGAGTTTACTTTTACTGTGGCAAAAGTTAGCCACTGGGCAAGAAATTGCCCTTGCATTGACTGTTGACAGTATGCTGTCTAAAATGGACAAGCAGGGCACAAAACCAAGGACTGCTGATCCTTGCCAAGACAAGGTAGGAAGGGTCTTTAGAAAATCCTGCTTCACAAATGAGTCTGTCAGATATGCTAAGTCTGTAGGCTGAAGATGATGTCCCAACATTGCAGAGAAAGCTCAGGTGACTGTAAAGGCAGCTTGCTGTTTCTGTCATAATACATTTTTTGGAAGTCACTTGTTTGCACTTCTTGTTTTACTAGGTAATATTATTTCCTTCATGGGTCTTTGAGGGAGTTGAAGATTATATAGTTATAGTTTTTCTTGTTAATAATTTGGAAAAGAAACTCACTAAAGAGGTGTAAAGTGTGTAAATTTAAAAGACATCAAAAGATAGTTTTCTGTTGATAATAGGATAAAAAGTGAACTAGGTACATTTTGGACTCACCAAAATAGGATGGATAATGGAATATCTTTGCTGAATTTGTCGAATGCAAATGAACTAGACATTGTTGATGTATTTATTGCTTGTATATATTGTATATGGTTATTGTACTTATTGCATATAGTTTTCCTTATATTAGTAATAACTTTTTTTATTTAGACAAAAAAAGGGGAAATGTGGTGATAGTTTATCTGTGTCCTTCAATAAAGTTATCTGAGGATCAGAGGAAAAAGTCAGAAACTATAATAAACATAGAAGTCAGGTAATGGTAGCACACGCCTTTAATCCTATCACTCAGGAGGCAAGGATCTGTCTGGATCTCTGTGAGTTCAAGACCACACTGGGAACAGAGCCACGTGTGGTGGCACACACCTTAAATTCCAACCCTAGTTAACCATAAAGGTCTGGAGCTCTGTACAGATAGACAGTAAGTGACAGAACTGGGCTGGAAGAGGAAGTGATGTAACTGTGGGTGGAGAAGAAATAAGATGGCAGAACAGAAAAGCATATAGGTACTGGTTTACAGGAAGTAGGACTCTTTGGCAGAGGATCTCCAAGCTGGTAAGAACGTGGCTGGCTTCTTTCTACTTTTCTGATCTCTCAGCTTTTTACCCCAATATCTGGCTCTGGGTTTTTTAATTTAATAAGACCTTTTAAGATTTGAGTTACAAGATTTTATTAATTATTAGGATACAAAATAGGTCTACAAAAAATTAAACCCCCAAAGGTACAAATTGCGAGAGATCAATTATGGACTCTTAATAACTTTCAAAAATTATTCGGAGACATTTCCTATCCAAGGACTACTGTTGGGGTAAAAAAATGATGAACTGAATAATTTGTTCAAAATCTTAGAGGGTGACAAGGACTTAAATAGTCCAAGATAATTATCAGCTCAAGCTGAGAAAGAATTGACTTTGGTGGAAAAGAAAATACAGGATGTACATGTGGATCATGTGGATCCAAAGCTTGATTGCATTTTGGTTATTTTACCCTCTAAGCATTCTCCTACAGAAATTTTAATGCAGAGGGAGGATATTATATTTGAATAGATATTTCTATCAAATAAACAGAGTAAAAATTAAAAATTTATGTGAAAAAAATCTTTGAGTTGTGTTAATATATATAATGGAGTTTTTTATCTGAATCTGTCAAATGTTAATGGACTAGACATCGTTAATGTAATCTTGACTGTGTATATTGTATATACTTACTGGATATAGTTTTTCTTGTATTAGTTATAAGCTTTTTAAATTTTAGACAAAAAGAGAGGAAATGTGGTGGTATTGTATTCCCCAAAATGTTGTGTACCCTAATAAACTTATCTGGGGTCAGAGACAGAACAGCCACAATATTAAATAGAGGATAGGCAGTGGTAGCACACACCTTTAATCCTAGCATTCCAGAGGCAGAAATCCATGTGTTCAAGGATACACCCAAGCATGGTGACCCACGCCTTTAATCCCAGAAAGCAAGCCTTTAATCCCAGGGAGTGGTGGTAGAAATCAGAAAGGTATATAAGGCGTGAGGACTAGAAATTAGAGGCATTTGCCCTGGAGAGGCATTTGCCCTGGAGAGGCATTTGCCCTGGAGAGGCATTTGGCCTGGAGAAGCATTTGGCCTGGTTAAGCATTCAGACTTTCAAGCAGCAGTTCAGCTGAGAGTCATTCGGATATGAGGACATAGAGGCTTCCAGTCTGAGGAAGAAAGACCAGCTGAGGATCCGGCGAGGTGAGATAGCTGTGGCTTGTTCTGTCTCTCTGACTATCCAGCATTTCACCCCAATACCTGGCCCAGGTTTGACTTTATTAATAAGAACTTTTAAGACTCATGCTACAGAGTTGATTTTAAAAGGAAAATTGAGACTTCATCAATTAACAGGAATAGACTCGGCAGAAATTGAAGTACCTTTAAGTAATGATGATATTGACAAATTATGGGAAGAAAATGAACTTTGGCAAAGAGCTTGCAGTAACTTTTTGGGAGAGATTAACAACAAATATCCCCAAAGCGATACAATTCAACTTATAAAGAGAGCTAACTGGATCCTGCATTGCACTGTATGGGAAACACCCATATCTGGAGCCCCTATGTTTTATACAGATGCAAAGAAACAAGGAAAGACAGGTTACAAATTAGAAAATTTAAGCAAAGTGCTTCAAAGTCCTTATAATTCAGTTTAAAAATCAGAATTATATGCTATTCTTATGGTATTAATGAATTTTTCAGAACCTCTCAACATAGTTACTGACTGTCAGTATGCTGAAAGAGTGGTCTTACATATTGAGACTACAGAATTCATCCCTGGTGAGTCAGAATTAACTTTGTTATTTATTCAGTTACAAGATATAATCAGGAATAGGAAGCATCCCTTATATATAACTCACATCTGATCCCATACAGGTCTGCAAGGACCTCTAGCACAAGATAATGATGAGATCAATAAACTGTTAATAGGAAATGTGCTGGAGGCCTCAGAATTTCATAAAAAAAATCATGTCAATAGTAAGGGTTTAAAAAAGGATTTTTTCATAACCTGGCAAGAAGGCAAGAAAATTATAAGGAAATGTCCTACTTGTTCTTTTTACAATCAGACTCCACTACCAACAGGATGTAACCAAAAGGATACTCATAGGAATGAAATCTGGCAGATGGATGTGTTTCATTTTGCAGAATTTGGAAAACTGAAATATGTACACCACACCATTGATACCTATTCAGGATTTCAATGGGCAACTGCTCTGAGTTCTGAAAAGGCTGATTCTGTAATCTGCTAGAAGTTATGGCCATCATGACTATACCAGCACAAATCAAAACTAACAATGCCCCGAACCACAGAGTACGCACAAAAAAAAATTTCTGAAGAGAACCATGACCATACCTAACAGTGACTTTGAAATCTCCAAAAAGATGATGGGATTCCACAATGATGATTTCACATGGACTATGATAAAGCCATTAAGCTGATTAATACCACCTAAAGACTGGCTTTGGAATACAAACTACTCAGGAAAATTTTTAGATGGCTAGTTTAGATGATCCAGCTTCATAAACTATTCAAGAAAGGACTTGAGATAAGCTCTGAACTTTCCCATTATGCAGAGACTGGACAAATGATACAGCTAACCCTCCCAGGACTTGAAAATTAACTCAAATTTTTTCTTTTCAGGATCCCCTAAAGATGCCTTTCCCCATTCTTCAGTTGAAGGGCATCTAGGTTGTGTCCAGGTCCTGGCTATTAGAAATAATGCTGCTATGAACATAGATGAGCATGTGTTCTTGTGGTATGATTGAGCATTCCTTGGGTATATGCCCAAGAGTGGTATAGCTGGGGCTTGAGGGAGGTTGATTCACAATTTTCTAAGAAAGCGCCATACTGATTTCCGAAGTGGCTGTACAAGTTTGCATTTCCACCAAGAGTGGAGGAGTGTTCCTCTTGCTCCACATCCTCTCCAACATAAGCTGTCTTCAGTGCTTTTGATCTTAGCCATTCTGACGGGTGTAAGATGGTATCTCAGAGTTGTTTTGATTTGCATTTCCCTGATGATTAAGGATGTTGAGTAATTCCTTAAATGTCTTTCAGCCATTTGAGCTTCTGTTGAGAATTCTCTGTTTAGCTCTATAGCCCATTTTTTAATTGGACTGTTGGGTATTTTGAGGTCTAATTTCTTGAATTCTTTATATATTCTGGATATCAGCCCTCTGTCAGATGTGGGGTTGGTGAAGGTCTTTTCCCATTCTGTAGGCTGTCTTTTTGTCTTATTTACTGTGTCCTTTGCCCTACAAAAGCTTCTCAGTTTCAAGAGGTCCCATTTATTAATTGTTTCTCTCAGTGTCTGTGTTACTGGTGTTATACTTAGGAAGTGGTCTCCGGTGACAATGCATTCAAGACTACTTCCTACTTTTTCTTCTATCAGGTTCAGAGTAACTGGATCTGTGTTGAGGTCTTTGATCCACTTGGACTTAAGTTTTGTGCACGGTGACAGATATGGATCTATTTGCAGTCTTCTACATGTTGACATGGCTTTTTGGAGCCTGAGGCCTATGCTGGGACACTTTGCTCAGGCTTGGTGTAGGGAGGAGGGGACTGGACCTGCCTGAGCTGAGTCTACCGGGCTGGGCTGACTCCCCAGGGGAGACCTTGCCTTGGAGGAGGTGGGAATGGGGGTGCATTGGGGGGGAGTGCTGGGAAGTGGGAGGAGAGAGGATGGAGGAATCCGTGGCTGATATGTGAAATCAAGTTAATTATAAAATAAAAAAAATATATATATATAAAGATGCCTTTCCCCCCAGACACCAGGAAGTAATTTTAAGAACATGATGTCCACATTTCCAAGAGGTGGGGTGGATGGTTTTTGGTCTTTAATGAGTTATGGATATTGTCATTGTTTTTGATGGTTGGTTGGAAGTTGTTATTGTTAATGGTCAGGAAAAAAAGCTAAACAAAGGAGATTAGCGTTAGCATTTTTTTTAAAAAAGAAAAAGTAAAAAGATGATATAGTTAAGAGGTAGATTATTGAATCGACTATGAAAAGAAAAAAGAGAATATGGATATGATAAGATAAAAAGGTAGATTATTGATTCTACTTTTATAAAATAACTACTTGTTTTAAATATTTTATGTTGGATGGATTTTGGTATATTATATACAAATTTTGTATTAGACTCACTAAAATAGGATAAATAATGAATTTTTTGTCTGAATTTGTCAAATGTTAGTTGACTGGACATTGTTAATGTATATAATGGAGTTTTTTTTCTCTGAATATATCAAACGTTAATGGACTAGACATTTTAATATAATTCTTGAGTGTATATATTGTATATACTTATTGTTTTTATTGGATATAGTTTTTCTTATATTAGTTATAAACTTTTATTATTTTAGACAAGAAGGGGGAATGTGGTGATATATTGTATCCCCCAATTTATTGTGTACCCTAATAAAACTTATCTGGGGTCAGAGAATAGAACAGCCACTAGATTAGACATAGAGGCCAGACAGTGATGGCACACACCCTTAATACTAGCATTCTGGAGGCAGAGATCTATGTGGATCTCTATGAGTTTAAGGCCATACTGGAAACAGACTAGGCATGGTGGCACACACCCTTAATCCCAGCACTTGAGATCTCATATCTTTGCTTGGGAAACACACATGCCTTTAATCCCAGGATTTGAGATCTCATGTCTTGCTTGGGAAAGGCACATGCCTTTAATCCCTGGAAGTGATGGCATGAAGCAGAAAGGTATATAAGACATGAGGACCAGGAACTAGAGGCTTTTAAGCTTTTAGGCTTTTAGCAGTAGTTCAGCTGAGATTCATTTGGATGAGGACTCTGATGCTTTCAGTCTGAGGATTTGTGGAAACAGGATTGGATGAGGACTTGTTGAGGTGAGGTTGGCTGTGACTTGTTCTGCTTTTCTGATCTTTTAGAACTCACCCCAATATCTGGCTCCAGCTTTTTATTAATAAGACCATTTAGCAATTTGCCTTGCATAAACATACTCAGCCAACTAACAGGATACAAAGTTAATACAAAAAATTAGTAGTCTTTCCACATTCCAGAAGTTGGAAAGGCCTCATGTGCTATTGGATTGGTAGGATTAATATTGTGAAGATGGACACATTATCAATATTTAAAGAAATACCCATCAAAATTCTATCAAAGTTATTCACAAAACTGAAAAAAAAACCCAAAATTTATATGGACATACAAAAGACCCATGATAGCAAAAAAAAATCCAGAAAAATATTAAAAACGGATGGAGGTATAGCCATGCCTGATTTCCAGGTATACTGGAGAGCCATAGTCAAAAAGAAAAACAAAAACAAAACAAAAACAGAATCCATAGTACTGGTATTAAAGCAGAGACAATGATCAATGGAATAGAACTGAGGACCCCGATATACAGCAACAATTCTACAGCCACTTTTTGACAAAGAGGCTGAAAATATGCTTTGTAGAAAGGACTGCCTCTTTAACAAATAGTGATGGCTAAACTGGATAGGTTTGTATAGAAAAGGAAAGTAGGTAAGTATTTCTCACCATTCAGAAAAATCAACTTCTAGTGGATCAGGACCTTGACATAGACCTAACACACTGGACAGAGGAGAAAGTGGGGAATCAGCTTCAACCATATGCAAAGATTAGAACTTTCTGAACAGAACACCAGTAGAATAGGCATTAAGACAACATGACAAATGGCATTTCATTAAACCAAAAAAAGCTTGTGCAAGGCAAAGGCAATTAAGAGAACAGGCAGCATATGTATTAAGAAAATTACACATCTTACAGAGGGATAGTGCCTAGAATATAGAAACAACTAAAAATATTCTAAACATCAAGAAAACCAGTGAGTTAAATAACATTTGGGTTATGGAACTAAATGGAGAATTCTCAAAGATCTAAATGTAAAACATTGAAACTGTTAGAAAACATAGGTATTACCCTATGTGATAGAGGTGTAGGAAAGGACTTTCTCAATAGGACCCCATTTTCCCAGGACTTAAGGTCAACAATTGAAAAGAGGTACTTCAAGAAACTAAAAAGTTTCTGTATAGCTAAGGAAACAATTAACTCAGTGAAGAGGAGGCCACTGAATGTTAGAGAACTTTTGCCAGCTAGACATCTGACAGTGGATTAATAACAAGACTAAATAAAAGACCTTAGAAAACAAAGTTAAAAATAAAAACATCCATTAAAAATGGGCCTCAGACCACACTAGTGGAAGCCCATGAACTGTGGACTGGTGGCTGTGGAGCCCCCATGGGACTGGACTAGGCTCGAACTGTCTGGGGGGCATCCATGCAGGGGGATCGGGATCTGTTCCTGGTGCATGGGCAGGCTTCTGGAATCTGGTGCCTGTGGTGTGACGCCTTGCGCAGCCTTGGTGCAGTGGGAAGGGGCTTGGATCTGCCTAGGCTCAGTGTGCTGGGCTGACTCCCCATGGGAGACCTCGATTTGGGGGATGTGAGGATGTGGGGTGGCTTGGGAGAGAGGGCTGGGGGGTGGGAGGAGAGAGGAGGTGGGATCTGTGGGTGGTATGTGGAGTGAGTAGAAAATTTCTTAATAAAGAAAAATGAAAAAAAAATGGGTCTGGGATCTGAACAGAGAGTTCTTAAAGGAAGAAAAATAACAAATAAGAAATATCTAAAAAAAAAAGTTCATCATCTGTAACAATTAGGGAAATGCAAACAAATCAAAACAACTTTGAGATTTGATTTTATTCATCAGAATGACAAAGACTAATAAGAAATACTACTACTACAAAAACAAAACAAAACAAAACATCCCCAGAAAATCAGACAACAAATTTCGGAGGGCGAAGTGTGTAACAGAGAACCCTCATTTGTGATTGAAAGTGGTGTAGACACTCTGAAAATCAATGTTGAGAATTCTCAGATAGCTAAATATAAATCTATTACATGACTGAACTATACCACTCCTTGATGTATTCCCATTGCTTTAGTCTGGGTTTTATTGCTGTAAAGAGACATCATGGTCACAGCCACTCCTGTACAGAAAACACTTAACTGGGGCTGGCTTCCAGTTTAGAGGTATAGTTCACTATCATAGCAGGAAACATGGTGGCGTGTAGGCAGACATGTTGCTGAAGAAGTAGCTGAGAGTTCTACTTCTGGACGCACAGTCAGAAGGAAGAGACAGTGAATCACTAAGACTGGCTTGAACTTCTGAAAGCTCAAATCCCACCTCTTAGTGACACACTTCCTCCAATAAAGCCACACCTACTCCAACAAGGCCACACCTCCTAGTAATGCCACTCCCTATGGACCTATGGAGGGCATTATTTATTTAAACCACCACATTCTACCACCTGATCCTCATTGGCTTTTAACCATAACATAATGAAAAATGCATTTAGTCCAACTTTAAAAGTCCACATAATCTATCACAGTATCAGCACTGTTTAAAAATCCAAAGTTCAAAGTCTCTTCTGAGACTCATTCAGTCTCTTAACTGTAATTCCCTTTAAAATTAAAATGAAAAAAAATCAGATCACATACTTCCAACATACAGTGGCACAGAATATATATTACCATTCCAATGGGGAAGAAAAGCGCATAGTGCAGAAATACCAGACCAAAACAAAAACAAAAACCAGCTGGGCAAACTCCAAACTCTGCATCTCCATGTCTGATGTCAAAGCAGTCTTCAGATCTCCAACTCCTTTCAGCATTGTTGACCACAACACACTTCTTTCTTTGGACTGATGCACTCCCTGTTAACAGTTCTCCTTGGCAGAGATCCCATGGCTCTGGTATCTCCAGTGTTTTGGGGTGTCCAAGGCAATCCAGGTTTTACCTTCACAACTTCACACAATGGCCTCTCTAGGCCTCTACACAGGGACACCCCTGATACACGCCTGGCCTCAACAGTTTTCTTATCTTTGAAGGGAGATTCCAAAACCCCTTTCTTTTATCCTTGCCTCTAAAGCCAGAACCATATTGCTAAAGCTGTCAAGTTTTGCTATTTGCTGGGGCTGGGATATAGCCTCCTTTTTCAAATACATTTTCACCAACTTTCTGTTTTTGATGGTTTCCATCATTGCCTAAGCTTGGCTCTTCTGTACCTCACTCTGTTGACCAGGCTGGCCTCAAACTCTGTAGTTTGAGTTTAAAAGTATACAACACTATACCCAACACTAAACATTTAATTCCTTTTCACAAGTTGGATGCTTAGCTGGGTGGTAGCTTGCCCTGAGGTCACCACTCTCTTTATTTTATTTAACACCAGGTTTTTCTGTAATCTGTTTATCTCCTTGAACAAAGGACTTAGCAATTTTTCACTTCCTGGTGCCTCTTTTTTCCTCAAACTATATATTTTGTATTTTTCCTTGCTCAGCTTGCTCATTTTCTGCCCTGGCCAGTGGGGTCCTCAACGGGGACCTAAAGGGAGGGCCAGCGAATGAGAGGGACAAGAGACACAAAGAATGAGAGCAAGACAGGACATTTGATCAAGCTCCGAAATTTTATTTTTTCTCTTAAGGCATATATAGGTAGGCAAAGGGGGTTGCAAGCAGGAAGGGACTTAAATATGGGCCATCAGGGAATGTTGCTCTGGGGGTTATCTATCTGCTCTTGCCTAACTGCCTAATTGCTTAACTGCAACTCATTCACCTGATATCTGAGAAGAGGTTCTGGTATTTGTGAGAAGAGGTTCTGGTGCTATGGAGACTTAAGCAAGGCCTAGATATAAGAAAAGAGGAGAGAAACCTAAATATGGCAGCATGAGTGTCAAGGGTCGCTTAGGCTTATGGCTCCCGTCATCTCCTCCCTTTTAATTATTTATGTATGTCCAAGGTGGTGGTATAAATTCGCCTGGCAGCGATGGGCATTAACCAAGGAGGAGAAACATTGCCCTGATCCTCCCAGTTTATTATAGGTGTCTTTTGCTGGAGGAGGGGCCCTGGATGTATTTTCATCCTTAGACACCAACCCCTATCTATGCAATCAGGGATATTCCTCGTGGGACCCAGAGGCAGAAAGCTTGGTCCTCCCCCTGCAGTGCCATTGGCCTTGAACCTTTCTTGGTACCCAAGCTCTTTCCAAGTGGGGCAATCTTGCATGTGTCTGGGTTTTCATGCAGTTCCTGAAGGATAGTCATCGCCCAAAGGTTCCATGTGGCCTTGATCAGCAAGATCAAGCTGATGATAATGGACCTGTATAGGTTTTAATGCCAGGGAGTCTATTTGTTTTTTGATGAATTGGGTTAGCTTGCCAATTACAAAGGGACCCAAAGTTACGAATAACAAAATGCTGACTAATGGTCCTATGAGAGGAATCAAAAGGGAGAACATGGATAATCTCCACCAGTCATCTGCCGCGGCAGAGAATGGCTGCTTGTGTAGCTCTAGGCTAAGTTTATGTAGCTTATTTATCTGGGTTTCTACCATTCCAGACTCATTAATATAATAACAACATTCTTCCCTCAGAAAAAGGCATGTCCCACCCTTTTCTGCTGTCAGCAGGTCCAAGGCCCGTGGGTTTTGTAGGGCAACCTGTGCAAGAGAGGTTAGCTGCCTCTGAAGGGAGGACAAGGACACTGCAGAAGCCTTAATTGCTATCTTAAGTTGTTCGGATAGGTGAGCCATTGTTATGAGGGAGTGACCCACGGCTCCTCCTGCCAGGCCTGCAGAGACCAGAGAGGTGGCGAGGGAAATTTCGGTCACAAGGGGCAAGAAGACAGCTCTGTTTTGCTTGGGCTGGGGGGCATCCCATCCCAAGAACTCCGCAGGGGTCCTGAGCATAAGTTGTGGGACCAGAGTGATAGGTAGGCAGAGCATGTCTTGTGGGATAGGGATGGTTAAATTTTTTGACAGAGTGCCATTGCACCAAAAGAAAAACCCAGGGTGAGCAAAAGGATGACTGGGTAATATGGTCTGGTTTCAAGAGGGAAGGGAAACATTGGAAAAGCAAAAATCAAACTTGGAGCACCTAGGTATAGTGGTATTTTATTTGCGCTGAAATGTGATTTTATTTGTATGTTAATAAATAAAGTTGCCTAGGGGTCAGAGCTATTAGCAAGCCATAGCAAAAGCCGGTTGTGGTGGTGCACGCAGGTAGGATTTGCTGAAGGAGGCGCACGCCTTTAATCCCAGCACTTGGTAGGAAGAACTAGGTGTGTTCAAAGATACAGCCAGCATTGGAGACACACACTCCAATGTGTGTCTGGAGGTCTGTACAGACAGGCAGTGATGAGGCAGTCACGTGGTTGGGTTTACAACCAATGGGAAGACAGAACACAGAGTCTATTTAAAGACAACCAGACAGGAAGTACCTCTCTTTCGGAGAGGTCTCTTGGCTGAAGAAGCTAGCTGCAGCAGGCGGGTAAGGCTCTTAGCTCTGACCTCTTGGGCTTTTATCTTTACATTGGCTCTGTGTTTCTTAATTAATAAGATGGTTGGATACATCTACACCTGGGTCAAGAAACAAGGGTACTTCAGGGATGGGGCGGAAGCCATGGGAATTATCAGTGGTGGTGCAATTAAGGACCCTCGGCAGGGGCACTGCTATCAGGGGAGGATGCCCCAGGGCCTCACATAGGAAGCACTGTGAGAGATTCCCAATACCAGTAACACTGGCAAACATAAGGCCTTCTCAGAGGAGGGAAAGCCAAGAAAATGGAGAGGAGGGGGATGATAGTTGTGTCATTAATTTTTTTCCTGTATAAGGATATTATGATGGATGGTAGATTGTACTTGTACATAAGAGTGCCAAATGTAGAGTCTGGAGCTAGGCCATCTGGCCATTCGGATCATGTACATGGCTCCTTCTACTGGACTAGTCCATCGCAAGTCCCACAGGTCCTGAACCACTAGGGAATACCCTGTAGATGTCTTATAAAATTTAGGGCTGTTCCATTCTCTAACCAGTTACCTGTCCTTTAGCAGGAGGAATGGCATCATGAATTTTGCAGTAAGAATAGGGGCATCCTACACTTTCCTCCCTTCAATAAATTTTGCAATTGTGGACAGTCTGATTGTAAGAAAAACAGATAGCAGGGGCCACCTTGCAGGGGTTTTCTATGGAAATCAGTAAAGTTGAGTGAAATGGGATTCTGGCATCCCTGCAAGGGGCAGTCAGTGGTAGCCAACAAGTGGCCAAAGGTCTGTGTCGTAGCATAATCAGTATGATTTTCGGTCAAATAAAAGCGCCATGCAAACGGGGATGTGGCGACCAGTCTCTGGTCCTGATAAGAAGGTACAGGCAGCAGCAAGATCCAGAGTATCTAGGGAGATTCTCCCAGTTTTTTCTTCATCAGCATCTGTAAAAAAGGAGAATGAAAGGGGAACGACTTCAGGGTCTATCCTCTTCCCTGGGTGACTGGTTAGTGTTGACTTGCTTTAGGAGTCATTCTGGGAGCCATCTGGGTGCCCCTTCTTGGTCATCATAAATACAAGCGGGTCCACGGCCCCAAATGAGAACTGGGTTGGGTCCTTTCCATTGAGAGGCCAATGGATCCTTCCACATTACCATAGCATGGCCTCTATGTGTACTGGGATGCTATAGAAAAATGGCAGCGGTTTTGCCATTTTTATCCAGGTTGAGGAAATTAAGGACAAATAAGGCATGATTAAGAAAGGTTCTTGGGGCTGCCCTTAATGACATGAAGGTCTCCTCTTCTGAGTTTCTGTAAAGTGGTTTTAAGTGTTTGGTGGGCCCACTCCACAATTCCCTGTCCTTGAGGGTTATATGGAATGCCAGTGACATGTTTAATTTGGAGCCACTGGCAAAAGGACTGAAATTTTTTTTGGGTATATCTCGGGCCATTATCAGATTTTATGTCTTTAGGTTTTCCTAATACAGAGAGACATTGAAGAACATGGAAAATGACATTTTTGGAGTGAGGCAAAGATAAAGCCTCTGAAAGTATCAATCGTGACATGTATATACTTAAGCTTACCAAACTCAGTTAGATGAGTAACATCCATTTGCCAAATCTCATTGGGGATTAAGCCCCTAGGATTAACCCCCAGATGTGGAACAGGTAGGGAAATAGCGCAGTTGGGACAGCCCTTTACAATCTCACGAGCCTGTTCTCGGGTGATTTTAAAAAGCAGGCGAAGGGAATGGGCATTCAAGTGATGAAGAGAATGCACCTGGGCAGCCTAAGAAAGGGAACCTACAAGGACTGGGAAGGCCAGCTGAGTAGCCGCATCAGCCAAGGCATTTCCCTCAGCCAAAGGGCCAGGTAGTTTTAGGTGGGCTCGAAGTTTTAGGTGGGCTCGAAGGTGTCCAATGAAAAAGGGGTGTTGTCTGGCAGAAACTAATGACCGAAGCTGGAGGAAAAGTGGGGCTGCATTGGTGGAAGGCTTAATAAAGGGGACTGTCTCCAGTAGGGGGACGGAATGGGCTACATAGGCTCTGTCTGTATACAAATTAAAGGGTTTGGAACTTAATAATTGAAATACCCGTATAACCGCATAGTTCTACAAGCTGTGCAGAGGAGTAGGGGGAAGGGCAAGAGGTCGCTTTGCCATCTATGACATAGGCGGCAGTCCTGTTGGCTGAGCCATCTGTAAAAACCAAGGATGCCTCATTCAAGGGCTGGGGGGATGTT